>JAFELO010008651.1:546289-558437 GCA_017140195.1 Eumaeus atala | reverse complement strand
CATTGATTATAATTTTGTTTAAGACGGAAACCATGACCGTACCTTTTTGAAGACTTCTTTGTAATAATGCTGACAGGAGGACTGGTCAATTAAACAATTAAATGATTATGATGGATCTTCGAAGGCAATTTAGTATAAACATAGTCATGACCTCATTATACCCAATGAATGGTTGATATCACGAATTAGACGCGATTGCAACGACCTCTGGGCGCCGCGCATGCACTGTCGCGCTGCCCCACGATAGCCCGATGCACTTAATCCATTAAGATTCCGATAGTAACACATGTATGCTAACAATTAATTCCTAGTTTATTTGTAAAGTATACTAACAGCATCCTGCGGTTTCACCCGCGTATTATAACAAATAGGTTAGGTTTACATCCTTCTTCGGTAGATGTAATAGTGACGAATTAATTTATTTTAGCAGAATTTTGCAAATCAAACAAATATTTCCTGAAATTAACGAGTTAGACAATGTTAACTTTATAACATTAGTGTTAATTTAAGACCATCCACTAGGTTCCAGTGCGGAGGATACCTTTGACTAGACGAAGTTTACCAAATGGTTGAACAAATAGAAATAATCTCTCCGGTGATCGTGGATATATGCCAGACTAGCAGACTGTCTTGGGAAGCCAAGACAGGTTACCATGGCCATTCCGGGCCAATTCTGCTGCAGTGCAGCAACGCCTCATAATTTTATTTCACACGAGAGAAATAAGTCGGCTCACTTGATTTTAGCTTTGATCAATACAGCAAAATTGACAATTTAAACTTTAACTTGCTAGTATAAGGTAGCAAATAAAACACCTTTAAAGTCCACCCATGCTTAAATTGGGAAGACGTATTTTTATGTGGATTGTGTATCTCGTTGTATGATTTATTGAAGTATTCAACAATTGTCAACGTGGACGTTCGTTCAACCGGGAAAAGTATAATAGTCAAAAGGCAACATCCATCACTTTAGATCAGTATTATCTGAGGTGCACCAGCCTGATTGGGCCGCAAAGCAACATTTTCTCAGTAAACATCTAAATATCTCAAAGGGTTTGATATGTTTCAGATATCAAAGTAATATTGCCAGCAATCCGTCGCAAAATTTCTGTCCCAAATTTAATATGCGACCTTCTGCTGTCCACAACCCTGGCTGTTGCCGTTAAATTATCCAATTCGGACACTTTAATTCTGATTGTCGCTGAACGTCGGTTACGATGTCGTAAATGAGCGCAAGTTGCGTGCGCTAACGAGTACGTCTCCAAGTAAGTGAACTTGATCTGGAGACCTGGAAATATTCAGTCCTGTTCTGATGAGAGCTTTCCTCACTTCCCTTCCATGTTTATTGTTATTATATCATTGATGTATTGCGGCCGTACTGGACTGGCGTGACTTGGGAAATATAACTTCTTCTACAGATTGGTGTAGTGATAACGTTGCATGCGCCATAAGTCGCGTTTTTCAATCCCGCCCGAGTTGCGGATATTTTTCATAAAAAAAAATACCTGTATATAATTAAAAAAAAATTATAATAATGTATTAATATATGAAACATGTGTGTTTGATGTCTTAAGTTTAATGTTACTCATTAAAATAAAACTACTTTTACGGATTCTGATGCGGTTTGTATAATTATTTAACTAGCCCGACGTTTCGGAAACTTTACAGCAACCTGGGTGGACTGAGACGACAGATGTCCTGATGATTTAAAAGTTTTTAATAGTACCTGAAGAATTACAATGTTAAGTTGTTCTGATTAACGCAAACAGTACTTATTATATCTTGCTGCTTGAGGTGTTATGTTTAGTTTCCGATTTGATTATGTTTACCACTGGGTCCCAAGTAGAGGGAAGAATCACCCATCTTCCCTATTGAAATTTGGATTTTTTAAATTTTATTTACGTTTCATTGGTAAAAGTGAATACATTTTTTATTTTCGAAATATACCGTAACACAAGCTCTTAAACTAGTCAGCAGGGGACTAGGAGTGATAAGTCCTCAGAGATTATTATTACCTGTTGATTCTTATAGAGAAATATTAAATATATTATAATAAGCGATTGGCACCGGCTTGGTCCGTGATTAACAGGAGCTAAAAACTTCCTCGGGAATCGCTTTATTCGTTTGTGAAAACCGAGCGAAAATTATTTTTGTAGATGGCCCATTGGGGATGGGAAATGATAGGAGGGCAAGGTATCTGCGTTACAATCATGCAAACGTCCATCGGCGCTGGTAGTTGTCAGAAAGATTGCTCGTTCCCCCTTATGCTTTAAAAAATAGTTAAGTTTTTGGATTTTTTTTATGGTATAAGAGACCAAAGGACCAACAGGAGCATTTTTGCGACTACCGACGAACATGAACGTCAGCGTTATTACTATCCCGATGCGTTGCCATCATTTTAACTTCCCTCCAATGGGTCACATTTTAAATATGTAAATGTAGAATTTGCTGCTCCGTTCACTTGATTTATTACTTATGACAGATTTCTTTAATCCGTTTCACCGCAAGACATCTAAATATTTACACATGTCAAACGTATGTGATATTAACACTATTTATGAAACCTTGAAGTTCTGCTATAACTGTCACGTGACTTTACATTCAAGAATGCCTTCTGATCTATCCGTTGGCACATGCATGCGGACGTATGCATAAACATACAAACAAAACTTGTCTCCATTCACATTGTTCTGACATTTCTACTGAGCACATAGTGCCGCTCTTTGCCAATTGAAAATAATTTACATAAGTTTTAATGATACACAACTGTTTTGTTTGGGTTATTTATTGCCAACATTAGTGTGCATTAGTAAAAATATAAATTATGTGGCCGCATTTAACCTATGTTTCTTTCAACGCGGATCCATTAGGAATGTATGAATTAGATGAATTATAAGTGACCGTTGTTTGGTCGGCGGTTGGTTTGTTTAAAACCCATACAAAAGCTTTGAAGCTTTGAATCAATTAAAATTTCTGAGGATATCAAAATTATGGAATAACTCTGGTCGCGTCTAAAATAATCAAGTTTGTTGATGTTACGGACTACGTATTTAGAGATACTTAATTTGTTCTATAGAAGTTAAGAAATAAAACGGTATGATTCTGCCTTAAAATGACTGTTTTGTAGCATTTTGTGTAGTTTGTGAGTTTCATGTTCTATTAGGGACAAGAGGGAAGCAGGTCAAAACATTTGTGTAGTTACTTTGCATACGTTGACAGTGGCGTCGGTAGTCATCCAAAAGTTTCCATTGCATTTGTCCTCTTCTCCTTGGAAAAAAAAATATTATTCGTTAAGTACATAGTACACTGTATCTTTCACATTGTATTTTTAGTTTAAGTAAGATGACTACTACATTGTTAAGAATCCGTTGTATTTTTAGTTTAAGTAAGATAGCTACTACATTGTTAAATATCCCTTGTATTTTTTATTGTTTATGTAAGATAGTTACTACATTGTTAAAGATCCGTTGTATTTTTAGTTTAAGTAAGATGACTACTACATTGTTAAAGATCCATTGTATTTTTAGCTTAAGTAAGATTGCTACTACATTTGTTAAAGATCCATTGTATTTTTAGTTTAAGTAAGATGGCTACTACATTGTTAAAGATACATTGTACTTTTAGCTTAAGTAAGATAGCTACTACATTTGTTAAAGATCCGTTGTATTTTTAGTTTAAGTAAGATGGCTACTATATTGTTAAAGATCCCTT
The DNA here is from genome assembly GCA_017140195.1 of Eumaeus atala. Classification (NCBI taxonomy): domain Eukaryota; kingdom Metazoa; phylum Arthropoda; class Insecta; order Lepidoptera; family Lycaenidae; genus Eumaeus; species Eumaeus atala. The sequence continues at coordinate 554,729 of JAFELO010008651.1, read as the reverse complement.
CCATTTTTAGTTTAAGTAAGATTAGTTGTATTTTCGTATGTATCGGGCTTGGCCCCACTGATGGCCCTTTAATATCATCGCAGGGAGCGCGAGGGAATAGCTAAAACTGTCTTGGAACCCGCAACTAATTTAACCAGAAGAAAATAGGAGGAGTAGGAAATAATTCCAGTTTCCCTCCCGAATCAAAGCGGGAGACAGTACAAGATTGCAATGCCTTGTACAAGCCAAGAAAAGAAAGAGCTGCCAGGTGAGGTCCAACAACTGTGCACGACGGATATAATAAGTCCTAGTACAAAGTGATTGACTAGTTGGAATTTAATTGTTATCATTTAAGATGTTGTTATGACTGAGTTCAATTTGTACCTTTCCAGTAATAGTTGTGGCAAAAACGTTTGAAAGCACGGAAGTTCCCCACGCTATCCACGTGATCGCCGTAGTAAATTACGCCGTTAACACTATGGATACTGTCAACATCATGGTTCGCTCACTATGCCAAGGACTACGCTCCTAAATGATGTGATGTGCTTTGATCTCCGAAATGAGATCCGTTGTATCATAAATTTATCCAAATATCACTTTTTTTCACTCATGAAGACGTGAGCACGCGTAAGACGCTTGCTTATATTTCTTTAATTCCTTTCCATATATCATATTATTCCATCCCATGAAAGATATACTTTCATTTTATTTGCACTTAGTTTTATGATGTTTATTTAAGTTCGTAAGATGCACCAATAGTCATTTTGTGTTAATTGCCTCATGCAGGTTTATTTTAAAACATCCACTTGAATATGGTTGTATTAAGTTTGAATCCTCCATTTAAAGCAGAGATGAATCTCACAAGAGAAAATTAAAATGTAATGTAGCAGATTACGTACAATTTCCCAACGATAAAATTAGTGTCCGTAAAAACACCTCCATATAAAATAAAAGAATAAAAAGTCTTTATACTCGATAAACACGCTCCGAAAAAACGTGGGAAAGTGTAAATCCAATAATATAATAATTTCCTTTTCATGTAGATGAATTATTTATTCATTCTTCAAGATTTAGGAACAGGAAATTCTCCTTGATAAACGTTAACAGGATTTATAATAAAATAACAGAGGTATCCGTAACGATGCCCTTCAGGCTGTCCCATGCAAAATTCACTTTAGACGAAGTTGTGTTGCCAGCTGTGTGACTATTCCAGAACATTGTTAGCTTCGTTTTAAGTATATTTGTTTGTCTTGAACACTTGCCGCGTGTTTCGGAATGGCGACGGACATGTCACCGGTTTATTTTTCAATTCCCGTGACACCGTTTGCTTCGTGTTATTTTGATGTTGCTAAATACGTAGTAGGAGGCAATAATCTAATAATCTTTCTACTATTATAAATGGGAAAGATTGTGTGTATGCTATTTTTTACGCAATAAGTATTGAACAGAGTTGAATGAACATTGAAGTCTCAAGTTTATGCAAATTTTACTGATTACAATAAAATATCATCATAAGCCCTTATTGAGCCACTGCTGGACATATGCCATGATATGCCTCTTTAATGAACGAAGAGACGACCGATCTCCTGCTACTCGCTTCCATCCCGGATCTCCGGCTACTGCACGGAGATCGTCTTCCCACCTGATGAAAGTCGACCAACACTTCGTTTTCTTGAACGCGGCCTCCACTCCAGAACCTTACTGGCCCATCTGTCATCTGATGACCAACGGGGCTAAAACATGGCCTCTTAATTTAGGACTGGTCCTCAAGTTTGTGCTAGCTCAACGGGCTATGGAGACAACATTAACGGAATAGTAAGTAATTATAAAACCCCTTCTTTCCGGGAACTTCTTCCGGGAATAACTTGTGACATCTGGACATCTGACATTTCAGTACATGACCATGGTTGCTGTAAAACTTCTGAAACGTCAGGCTAGTGAATTAATTAAATAAACGGCGATTAAATCCGTAAAAGTAGTTTTATTGTAAGGAGATTGATCAAATTGGGTACAGATATGTTACAGTATGATATATTAAAAAAATAACTTTTAGTCCAAAGCAATTAAGTGAGATGAATTAAGCGGGAATCCGCGGGCTACAGTAAGATAATATACATAGTTATTAATCTTTTTTTGGTTCCATGATATTGCACAAATTTCGAGAATAGCTTTTTTTTGCTTTGCTCTATGCTGACGGAAGCTCAGTGCGGTTTCATCGGTTAATACACGTCGGGTCTAAACTGAGAATAGTTTGGAAGCGTTGCAGAGGTTAATTGCAATTAATGTCTTAAATAAATAACGCAGAGTCTTTGATATATTACATTTGTACAATAATTTGAAGACGAATCACAAAGCTGAAATTACACTCGTCATATTGTAAACCTATAATTAAAGTGTGAAGAGAGCCGAACTAGTTCAAAAATAGATGTTTGTGCGTCCGTAAATCAGAGTTACGACGAGAGTTAGCGTGTAAATCATTATGCCTTACCACCAAATGACACTTTAATGTTATTGCATTGTACTCATATTACAAATCGAATAGTATTTATTTTGCTAAATCTTTTGCAACACTAACGAGTGAATAATTTTTAAAACGAAAGAAATGCAACCAAAGCGCTTGAATATCAGCAACCTTTTTTTTGTTGGCGTAGGGTAACGCGTTTCCGCGCCTTCACTAGCCTGCGTGGGGTCCAGTGGTGTGTGGGGCTCGCGGCACACTATTGTGCCGCATAGGCACAAAAAACCACCGCGAGTACCATCAGTGCCGCATTTGGTGAGGTGCCCCGGCTTAAAAATAAATCATCAGGGTACCTCGCTGGCTAGTAGCCCTCAAAGGGACCGAATCCACCTCCACAGATGTCCCGCACTACAGGAGAATCTCACCTACTTTGGGACAGTAAAATGGGCTTAGGTCCCCTTGCCCCGTGCGCGATAGCGCCGCCTCATTTTGTTATGTTCTTTTGTCCCCTCTTTTTATAAGAGGTGTACAAAGAACATGCACCTCTTCGGTTCAATTGGCTTCGCCCAAGGTGTCTCGGATCACCCCAAGCTACTGAGCCTCACCGCCACGACAAGGCTTGAACCATGGTGGGGGAAAAAATATCCAACTATTATGAAGAACAGGTATTTATGAGTTCATGCTTAGGAATACTTTGGCCACTAGTCGCTGATAGAAATAGCAGAGGATTCGCAATAGCAGTCATAACTGGGTTGGTAATATGTCGATGGCATGAATAATTTAAAATAGATGCGGGCTAATAGTTCAAGAATTAGAAATATGTTTGTCGCGTAACGATTATATGTATAAATTGTTCTAACAACACATTGCCGTTTTTATAGTCCCCATAATTATTATGCCGATGCGTTGCCCTCATTCCTCTCCCATCAATGGGCCACCGGCTACTCACAAACCGCGCGAAACGCGACACTGAAAATGTCACTTTACGACGGTATTATGTGAGCGAGAGGTACCTCGCCTTACGTGCCGGCCCGATTCCGGTGCATAGGAGGATGTAGTGTCATGCACTATGCATGGCAATTCCTCCTCCTATGCAGCATGGCACTACCTCTTTCCTTCCTTACCTCAAATATTTTAATTAATAATTCGTGGATTCGAATAAAGGCTTACCTACAAAATTTCAAGAATTTTTATTGCTAGCACTTCACATATATTTTTAACTTGTTCCTATGAACCATAACTGCCAAACTTATCGCAACATCTGCAGGCTCTCTTTAGCGAATCTAAAATAAGATTTGGCACACGCTTTTTTCCCACGGCAATGTTAAGTTTCTCCTTCAGCCCTAATTACGTTGCGTGAGTATTTTTTTCGCGGCGGAGAGTACAGAAATGTGATTATTTTCGTTTTTAGAATTCTCAAGGCCATCGTGTGACGTATCGAAATGAGCGATTCTGCACTAAACTCTCTTTTCTTATGATCTTGACTGATTCACGACCAATGATTTGCAATTTATTTTGATTCCCTCAAATTGCGCACAGATGAAAACGGTGCAGTACAATAATGTAAAATTTTATAAATCTGGCATCAAAAATGTCACTTTTTAATACTTAGGGGACTAAAGAGAAAACGGAGCCTTTGTTAACGTCGACCATATGTATAGCCGTTGCTGTGTAGATGCATTGCATTCTTTTCCTCCTCCAAACCAATGGGGCTACGGATACTCACAAACCGCACGAAACGCGACATCATAGTTGTCATTTTACGGCGGTGTAACTAGCATCAAGATCATGATCTACCTCATTTTAAAGTTAAATATCAACAGATAAGTTATGATTAAGAAAATAATGACGAAACAGTAGACCGAATATAACAAAGATTTTTTTATGTTCTGTCTTTATTTCAGTATAATTAGAAAGATTATTCGCACGTGGAGACCGGTTCCCCTCGCCCACTTGCTGAAACCATGGCTGGAAGAGCACGTTTTGCTATCTTGTCTGGGGGTAACCGCCCCACTCTTCCATTACGGGCGTCATCGTGGTTAACCTGTACAGCGGTCTGATTTGAGCTCATTGGCAAATAGCGTAAAGAGAAACGAAAGATTTTCTTTCGTATTTTAAGAATCTAAATCAACAGTACCTTAAAGAAGTCACCAAAAGGCAATATGAAATCTGTAGTATTATGTTCTAACAGGATGTGCCTGCCAATCGAAACGCAAAGGTAAATAGAAACAAATGTAACGATCTTGTTACAAGATACATAAATGTGAAAAAGTAAGATTAGATTCAGCAATACACGTACTACCATCTAGCATCAATGAATCGTAAAATAACCAATAAATTATATTATATGCGTAATGCTTTACTAATACCCCATTTCTGTCCGCAACGTATCAATAAAATCTCGGAATACCCTAACAAACTGCGTCCCGCTAGGCATACATTACGTTTCGAGGTAAACACATATTTTATCGCGAAGCGTGTTCAACGTTAACTTAATTTAATACAAATGCTTTATCGTAATAATATAAATCGTGAACGAGCTACTAACGGCTAGTTTCCAATGAATGGGTCAGTAATCATCTGCATTTGAGGCCATTATCTCAATTGGCGAGCTCTCAATGAGTGGCCTCTATGCCGGACGCCGCACCCGTCCTTCACAATGCCTGTTTGTTTGCCTCACAATGTGCTTTTCGCTCTGTTACATGCGCTACTTCCATATACAGGATTTCATTACTATAATACACATCTTTACGTATTATATGATCTCTCAGGTGACATTAGTCTTAACACTATAACTAGAATTATTTTAGTGCTAAAAACAAAATTGATTACAAAATGTCTCCATTTTTAAAAGATATTTTTACCTTGGCCTTCTGCTTATTTACCACAAAGATAGACCACAAAGTTTAAAACTTTGGTTGTCGTCCCCGTGATATTTTAACCTATAAATAGGACCTAGTGAATAGGTTTATCGAGTCGAGTCTTCTGGCGATAAAATAGGCCAAGATTATTTTGTAGCACATAAGTAGACGGACAGCCAGTTTTCAATAACCCATTCCCTGACTAATATTACATTATTTGATCGTAATGAAATACAGAAAAATTAGTCCAGTGTGTCTACTTAAAAAAGAATAACGCCTGCCTCGGTGCTGTTCCGAGATTTGTGATAGGAAAAATAGTGGAGGGATCCTTGTGCATACCCTGCGGTGAAGCAGCTCGGTTACCAGCGTCCGTGGCGTTAACATACTGCCGGTTAATATATAGAACACCATATATCTTAATATATAGAACACCATATATCTTAATATATAACACACCATATATCTTAATATATAGAACACCATATATCTTAATTTGTAGGGCAGAAACGATTGGTTCAGAGTAACAAATAAAAACACAATAAAACGTAAATATTGTTTATTAATAAATATTTTCAGAAAATACAGAGATGCGCGAGATTGATAAAAATAAAAAGGTGAAACTACGGTAGGTACATCGGCTGTGCCCGATTATTAAAGTATAATTAAGTCAAATTTTAAGTACGCACCTACTTTTTACATATTTGGGATTGTTTGAAAATCATAGCTTCAAGGTGCAAAAATATACAGTGCTATTAATAACCAGAGTTAAGATATTATAGAGATATCTTAACTCTGAGATCAGAGAGCTAAGATATATATTTCTTATAGAATCGTGGGGCAAACGAGCAATTGAAGTCATCTTACGACTACCGATGCCCATGAACATCCATATAATTACTATGCCGATGCGTTGGCCTTTTAAATGGATCTTATAATTTACGTCATGGGTATAACTTACGTCCTTGTTAAGCGAACACTTATATTTTTTAAATTATTTCCTTACAATAATTACATTGCCATAGGTATACTAAAACTAATCTGGTCATTAATTTATCACTCCTCTCTATTAACGACCACAATCATATAATTAATTATTAATTTACTACCGAAAATATATGATTCACATCGCAGTATATTATTACATATACGAAACAATGCTATCTTTGGTATTGCGTTCAATATAATTCCTTTGATTGTGTGAGATAACGTCGTATCTTACTGCTACTGATTTGGCGTAAAACAAGTATGTGCTAAATAGTACCACAATGTAGCAAATCAACTACATATTAGAGATAGTTCAGTTCACAAGCATCACCCCGCGTTTCACCCGCGCATCTCCGATAGTATTTGTCGCAGCGTGGTATATACCGAGTCTTGACACAAATGTTGTAAAAAAAAAAAAAACATATTTTTACTGCAAATAAAATTAATTATTTTTCCAGTGTGTTAGTTTAACACAACAATTATAAGACAGTTGTAAACAGCTTATTCGAAGTGGTGTCCAGTGGCTGCAACACAGTCCCTTAAACGTCGAGGCCAGTTGTCAATAGAAGCACACACTCTTTCCATGGGGAAATTTTTCAGTGTCATTCGTGTGGATTGTTTTAGTGAATCCAAATTATCACGGCGTTCAGAGCAAGCTGTACTCTTTAAAACTGACGATAAATCATTATCCAGCGAATTATGGCCGGTATAAGATGAAGGGTAGTGTTCAGGTCCCATCAACTCAAGAATGGTATCTTGATACACTTGTGTCGAAGTTTTGATATCTTTTTGACAAAAGTATGGCTCAGTAGTACACAGCTAACACACCTCCACCGTCACTGAAGTCGGATAATGCCCACGTTACACTTGGTCGACTAATCGGGAAGCTTCCTTGGATCCTTTGGACATAAATATGCTGATATCATTTGTTAAAATGTTGTTCAATTGTAAAAAAATCTCATCCGTAAACAAATTTTTTCTGTGACTTCCCTTTGAGTACCGCTTCAGTAGTTGTTTGGATTTTAGCACCCTATTCAACTTTAATTTATCAGTTAAGAAATTACCATTTGTCTCTTATTGGCTGCAAGTCCTAAGTCATCTCTTAAAATGTGTGGTTCTAGGTGTCATCTCCATTCACCGAGACAAAATCTTTTGCTCGGACAGGATTTCCTCGAATTCTTTCACTTACTGCTTTGAATACCTTTTTCGTATGAGCACTACGTGTACTGCCAGATTTTTCTGTTATAATTAGAGGAAGTGTCATTTAAAAATTACGTTGGGCTCCATACTTATTTTGTATAATGCAATCACAGCGATACTGTTCTCTATAACACCCCACTGCATTTTAATATCGCAAAATATTGTATAATGTAATGACCTGAAAAGGAATAAACACAATTGAAAATAGTATAAAAATTACGGATTCCAAATTCAAATGTAATATTTTTTTATTGTAACTGTATATACATATCTTTTTAGATTATTAGAGGCAACGCCTTACGGTTTCAGTAGCGTAACTTTGAAATTAACTTTAATACCTAGTTGTAGCATGACGGTATACTGTCTAAAGTGTTTCTCGATAAATTGGGTAACAAACATTGAAATAATCTTTAAAATCGGGCCAGTAGTTCCTGAGATGTGTTAAAAAAAATTAACAAACTTTTACGCTTTATCAAACTGGTGTTAGTACATAGGTACAGATTTGCTACATTGCAGCCAAAACGGGTCGAAATGACCCGAAGCGTAGATCGTCTACATATTGACGGTGTGAAAAGCTATCCTATGGCGCCCCATACAGCGTGTACGCGCCATGCTTGAGAAAAGATATTATTGTCTATGTTTATTTTAAATATGTTGACTTTGACTTTCAAAAAAATGAAGTGAATATAACTACAATAACGGCGCGGGGAATCCTTACAATGTATTGTTTTTTTTTTTGTTTTATTGGAAGATAATCGCTATTTTCTTATAGTTATACTGTTGATAGGTATATATTATTATATATTATATAAAATTCCCCAAAAATTGTATCTTGCAATATTCTCAAAATCTACTGAAAGGATTTTTATGCGATTTCTACCAAGAGAAAGATCGATTCCCGTGGGAACAATTTGTTAAGTTAGCCATTCGTCGTGTGTTAATAACCCGCGAAGCCGGG
>JAFELO010008651.1:512088-535017 GCA_017140195.1 Eumaeus atala | reverse complement strand
TTTTTTATAAAAAAAAAAATGTTATTTCAATAGCCCTCTTGATGTTACATAAACTCTACGCATCTTGTAAAAGCGGAGTGGAAGGGGAGGCCGAGCTTTCGCCTCTGAACATAGATTTACAAATGTTACGACAGTACGCTAAAATCTTCAACAATCATTTAAAAGTAATGCAACGAGTTTTGTTCAAAGTTTTTGTATGTGATGTTACCTATTTATTCCTAAGGACTTGCTGGTGTTTTTAAATGACCCAGTACAGACCTTTCTCGATTAAAGGACTGTCCAACACAGAGGATATTTCGAATCGGAAAAAGTAGTTCTTGGATTTAACATGCCTTACAATTTTATGATATTCGTATATTAAATTAACCTCGATATAATCCGTTTAAGTAGTTTTTGCTTTAGGGGAATATAGATCTGGGTTGTGCTAAGTATATTCGGAACCACAGCGTTGGGGGAACTGCGATTGCATCTCACACTATCAGCATGAGTGGGAAGATACAACATAAGAGAGTGTCCGGGACAACGAGCCACCTGCTTAAATACGAGTATATCTAAAAAAAATACATCAAAGGTATTGTCTATGTCCGTGGGCGTCGGTAGTGGTCAAAAAGCGCACATTACCCATTTGCCCCACATACAATAAAAAAATCAAAATGAAGTGCGCGATAACGCTTAATTCATTTTTTGGGACTATGAAGTGGCGTTGATATTTTGAGTCTTACCATATTTTTGATTTTTATCCATAGGTATGAGCCGTCCATATACATTATATATAATACAGATCAGTGGTTACACAATGAAATGCCTTGCTTTGACTATCCAGTGATTATTTAGCAAGAGGTAGTAATTGAGTTGAGTAGAGGTAGTGCGCCATTGCAGCTGCCTCGGGCCGGCGCAACTGGGGAAGGGTTTTGGGTATTGGTTGGCTTGCTTGAAACCAGACAATCTGTGATGATTGTGCTGTATGACGTAATTGTTGATGAAAGTTTGGATAAAGGAGGACATTATTTTCTGTTTGTGCGGATGTTAATTGTGCCATCTGGCAAGTCATCCAAGCACCTCTTATGATATACATATGATTATTAATTACGACAACGGTCGTATTAATTCAATTATCATTTTCGATGTGAGAGCTTATAATTTTATTTTATTTATTTCGACTCTAGTCGATCTATCATTACAGTGGCCAAGTGTACCAATGCTATAGATTAAGCCATAACTAATTATTAATATCACTAATTAAACAACTAGTTACTATGCAAATAAAATTCAATACAATATGCTTAATATAGTCACTATAATAATAATTACGTATTTAGAAAATAAAATCACATAATAAATATAAAATATAAAATGGATCCTTAAATTAAACTAAAAATTACAATTCCTTAATCAAATAATGATATAAAATTCGAACTCAACATGTCAATATGAGTTAAATATAATTACAAATCATTGGAACATAATATAAACATGGCTGTCATTGTGAATTCATGAAATGTACAAATAAACAAATCAATTTTTGTGTTTTTTGCGCTCTAGTAAATATAATTATTGGTCGCACTTGAGTTATTTTGTAGGTATGTATACATTTTTTAACCTCAAGCTATATATGTGGAATAGCATTCATGAATAATTTATTAGTTAATGTAACTACTATCGTGGGAATCATAGATTATAATAATAATTTAAAAACTAATAATCATTTTATAAATGCCATTGTATGTATTCGCATACTTTCTAAAAATAATGAAGTCAGAGACATTGAGGCGCGAAGGATGGCAAAAACTGTAGGTTGCGAAAGTGTTTAAGAAAATGACTAACAAATTAGACATATAGTTATAATTAAAATCCCGGCTTCGGCTGTTAACATTAGGGGCCAAATTATATACATAAAACTTTCGCGGAAATTGCTCTGTCCATAGATGCAAACTGCATGTAGATCCGTTCAGTGGGTGTCGAGAAGATCCATCACATAACTATCAACATCACATAACTATCAACATCACATAACTATCAACATCACATAACTATCAACATTTTTCCATCCTAATTACATTCAAAAGTCTAACGTTGTGTGCTAAGTCCCATCCTCGCCCCTCGCCGAAAGCGCCTCCTCCTGTTGCTCTTCGGTAGCCTCTCCTTATAAGAAGGGTACCGAGAGCGCCTCCTCCTCCTGATCTTTAGCCCCCTCTTCTTATAAGAGGGGTACAAAGATCCCCCTCGATTCAAATGGCTTAGCCGGGGTTCACCCCGGGTTACTAAGCCCCCCCCCCCACCATGGTTAAAGCCTTGTCGTGACGGTGGGATTCAGTAGGCTGGGGTAATCCGAGACACCTTGGGCGAAGCCAATTGAGCCGAGGAGGTGGCGGCACTTAGTACCCCTCCTATAAAGAGAGGGGACTAAAGAGCGGGAGGCGGTGCCTCTCTTTGTACCCCTCTTATAAGAAGAGGGGACAAAAGAGTAAAAAGTGGTGACGCGTTTACGCACGGGGCAAGGGGCGAGGATGGGAAGCTCGCCCCATTACACTATCCCAAAGTCGGTGGGGTTGTCAAGTGGTGCGTGACTACCCCATCTGTGGAGGTGGCGTCGGTTTCGCCGGGGGCTGACCTCCTGTTGAGGTGTCCTGATGATTTGTTGTTCCGGGGCACCTCACCAAAGGCGGCACTGGTGGTACTCGCGGTGGTTTTTGTGGGTATTCGGCACTATCATATGCCGCGGTTCCCACACACCACTAGACCCCACTCAGAGCCGGTGAAGGCGCATAAATGCGTTTCCCCGCATCAACAAAGAAAAAAGGTTACTAAGCCTCACCACCACGACAAGGCTTGAACCATTGTGGGGACACCACGTTAGCCTAGCCCAATGCTAGGCACCGTAAGCACTCGTGTTACAGGTACTAAGCAATGGTAATATATTTAATATTTTTTTTTATTTAAGAAATTGTATATATTTAAGATTTTTATTATAGAAATACACGTAATACATAAATAAATATCTATGAATTGAATAATCTCAAATTGGACGTAAAATTATCAAAATCGTTCCATCACAGGCCTACAGATGCCATACAATTAAATATAAATGTTTATTATATAAGCGGCAGTACAGCTAATAGTTTCTACACAATAGCAGGTGGCTCGTATGACACGGGCTCGGTATGCAGTAATGTCAGTCAGATAATCACCAGGAAGTGTCTATAACAGGCTTCTTTGCGTATCACGTTCAATATTTTATAATGTTAGAAAGAAAAAACAAAGTTCGGCTCGTATTTGCACATGAAATACCCAGTAGTATTATATAGCTATACATAAGTCGTGTTTTAAAAATAGAACATTTAAAACTTAAGACATAAATATAGAACTTTTAGTTTACTCCTTAAGAAACGATAGTAAAAATACGCGGGATAAAGTCGTGTGAAACGTTCTACGCTTAGCGTGTCCATCACAGACGCATCTTTCACTTCAGAATCATTTTCGTTTTAATTTTTTTTCTTTATTGATAAAAATGGACTTAATTTTTTAATTTTTTTTCGCCTTATAATTTCGGCTGAAGCTTTTTAAAATATCATCCCATAATCACTGGGATTAAACTCTGCTTATGTTATTTATAAATGAGACTAGTAATCCGACCAGCTTCCTTAGTGAATAACTTTAAGACACCCGTAATTAAACAAAAAAACACCTACCGTTTAAGTATCGGGTCTGCGTTCGGTACAACCTACAAGGACAGGTCGTTCGTCTGATGTCCGCTAGATGGTGGTAGTGAATTAATTCGTATTAATTAGGTGGTAATTCCCATAAACAAAATATCCCCATAAATCACATTTTAGACTATAAATAACTTTTACTGCAAAGGGCACATACACTCGTATATAAAATCTACATGTCTTCGGCGTAAATATAATCCCAGAGCCACTAAAACTACGTGAACATAAATACTTCGACTTTTGCCAAAACCATAAAAACAGCCCTATGGTAATGTGACCGCTTCTAATGTCAAAATACGCCTAATAATGTGTGTATGGGGGACATTAAAATGCGTACGCGAGGGAGTCAGCCCTGGCAAGTTACATTCAAATACCCATACAATTAGATACAACTTCGATGCCATATCACCACTGTAATTGCTCTATTAAGACGTGGAAGGATGTGAAATGTCATTAGAGAGCCAGACATTCCTGCACGGCTTACAGGTTATTAATATTTTTATCTCGTTTTATAGGTTTCCCTACAATCATTTGCGTGTGAAATTTCGTGTTTTATTGCCATGAGTGGATAAAGGGCCAAGAAGGGGTGATTGTCACGTTTAAGACTGCAAGAATTTAAGCCCGTAAAGTCCGAAAGATATACCAGTTCAGTTATTGCTAAAGAATACAACATAAGACTAGGCTTAAATCAAAATGTATGTATTATAAATTATATATTTTATGTGATATATAATATTTATTCTTAGAATATACCAACACTAATGGCATGGCATAACGATGTCCGTGGGTAATGGGTTCCAGCTGGTTGCTAATAATATGTCAGCTATTTACCTTTAATGAACTCCTTTATTTGAACGTACTATAATAGTATAGTATCTTAACATTTTGTAGGGAGTGAAGCTAAGTTATTTTTGTATAACTAGCCTCGCTCGGTTTCGCCTGCGTATCGTGGTAAAATTCCACATTATAATCTTTGTCGCCGATATTACTTATTTAGGGGTTGAATTTCTAAAAGTTCTCAGTGCTTACTTACGAAGGAAATAAATTTCAAGTTTCTACATTCAGTAGTTTTGACAGTGCGATGTCTGTCAGTCAGCTAATCAGCCACTCAGTAAAGCACAAGTTTTATATAAATATATAAATTTGAACTCGAAAAAATGACCAATTTAAAAAGCTTAACAAAATGTGATCACATCTAACGCTTGTAATTCGGCTGTAAACACAGTCGAAGAGTCTGTCCTTATTTATTCGGACGCTTGGTAACACTAGTCACGCCATAAAATATATTTCTTTATCTACGGATGAGGAGATGAAGGAATGGTAATAAACAGACATTTAGCGGCTCTTCGTGCTTCAATACAACAATCAGTGTCAATGTCCACAAGCTGAGATTTTCGGCCATAGAGATAATATAGATCGCGAAGGGATGCCATAGTTGTATGACGGCGACTGGTCGTCTTGTTGATTAGAGAAGGAAGATGCGAAAGCAGTATTGTCTTTGTATATCTTATCTCGCATTGCGCAAAGAGAAATGAATGAAAAAAGAGAGACAGAGTGTATACTATATTTGCTGTACCTTTCGACTTAGAATGCCGTGTTTTGGGCTGGTATTTCTTATCTATCTATGAACTATGATATCTCTATGGTTCGGAGGGCATACAATTAGTACGGTTGCGATAAGAGGCTGTGTTCACTTCAGGACGTACAAACATGATTATCATGCATATAACTAACTGTATACCGCTGTGTAATCATGATAGGTGTAGCGCTGTGTAATCATGATAGGCCTTTGGAAAATAAGGTGTAACCGTTTAGACGATAGTCGGCAAAAACTGGCAAATACAAAATTTTATATGTCACAGTGTATCACAAGAAAGTAATAAACTATGAGTGTAGGAAAATTTGCACATCGATGTCTGGCTATTTCACATAAAAAAAACCTAAAATGATCCTATCATATTTACGTTGTAATATTAATCTATAGAAATTTTCTTTCTCACGTCTACGTCTTTATCGTTTAATAAATAATGTGATTAATTATTCAAATATTACAAGTCAAAATAATAGCATGTCGGCCTGTTATTTCAGTATACTTTATAAATATTTCATATTGCAACGTCAGCAATTTTAGTCGAGTTCGCGCGAATGTAGACGTGATAACGCCAAAGAACAATAGGGAAGTAAACCGTACAACTAAGCATTTTAGTAAAAGAATCTCAAAAAGATTCCTCAAGAGCCATGAATCGAATCCGGAACCGACAGTTAAGCCAAATGGATAACAATATGGAGTTGGTAAAGCGTTTACTAAAAATAGGATACGAGATCATAAACCGTCTTCACATGGTGAGGTCATAAGTTAAAAATTTGGCTGAGCATTCCACAGTACAAATGGTGCTGCAGGATCGTGTGTCATTTAGAACGCTTCCGATGCCTGAATATGGCGGAAGTTCAAGTTTTAAGGTGTTGAACGATTAGGATTGTTGTACCGGCTTCGTTGGTTACTTACACGAGTTCTTAATTATGACGTTGGGTAAAACCGTGGAAATTGAATTATTGTTTAATTACTAAAGAGGATCAGGAGGTCCGCTGGAGGAGGTCGTGACCATACGCACTTCGTGATGCTCTGCTGTCTATGGCAATGACAATGCACAACAGAAATATGACAAGCAATCGCAGCGACTTTACGACTACCGATGCCCATGTACATCCACAAAATCGCAATGCCTATGCGTTGCCCGACCTTTCTCCCCCCTCTCAACGGGCCACCGGTTACTCACAAACCGCACGAAACGCGACACTGAAAATATCACTTTACGTCGATATCATGTGAGTGAGAGTTGCCTCCAAGGTCGTGCCAGCCCAATTCCGCTGCAATGCACCTATGCTACTTCCATGTTGGCTATAGACAAGTAAATTGGAGGTGGAATTATCTGAAGACTTTTAAGGTAACACCTGGCTGTAGGCCCGTGCCTATGAGGTAATATTGCGACATCTTTTCCTACTGATGTAAATAAAAATAAAGTGCCCATGATTTTAATTTAAGTAGGAATTTTCAAGCGCAGTGTGTTTTACGATACTAATACTTAAACAAATATATTTCACATTTCCCGCTGTTTGTATGTCTACCTGGTTGAACTATCACTGAAAGATTGCGGAGTTCATAAACGCCACCCTGGACTGGTAACAAAGGTGGCATGTTATTTCTAAAACTAGCAATCCCAGGTCAGTGAAGAGCGAAGCCGAGCCGGAATAGTAGATTAAATTATAGTTAACATCTAAAGTTGGCTTATGCTCTATTTCAGAGTAGATGTGACGAAAATAGTACCAAGAGCCTGTAGGTATTCCTAGAAATCGATTATGGATAGTCTGGATAATTTAAGCGAGAATAAGCGAACACTTAAATGTGTAGATCAATATGACTTACACACTGGATAATAACGTATAATTTGATTCCATGAAATTTGGTCGTTATGACCTTTTTATAGCAATTAATATGATAAATTTAAATTACTAAAGGAGGAAACGGCGAATGTTTGATATAAAGTTACCTTTTAATTGTTATACACATTTTAAGTATCTGACGGTTCATGGTCTTGTAAATGTAATTAGGAAAATTTTGGAAAGGTCATTAGCACGCGCTACCATGGCTGGGTCTTTTGAATAAAAAAGCCGAATAATGATCCGTCAATACTGTTTTAGTAGGATTTTTTTGGTTGACGCGGCGAAGCTCATTTACGCGCTTTCTACGGCCTTAGGTCCATCCAGTGGTGTGTGGGACTCGCAGCACATGACAGTGCCGAATTTCCGCCCCTTGCCCCGTGCGCAAAAGCGCCACCTCCTGTTGGTTAGGTCCCCTCTTCTTATAAGAGGGGTACCGAGAGCGATACCTCCTCCTGACCTTTAGCCCCTCCTCTTATAAGAGGGGTGCAAAGATCCCCTTTGGTTCATTAGGCTTCGCCTGGGTTCGCACTAAGCCCCACCGCCATGACAAGGCTTGAACTAAGGGAGTATTTGGAGCATTGTGACAAATGCTGACGCCCATAGACATCCGCATTAATTGTCATGGAGAAGCATTGCCCTTCTTTCCTCCTCCCCTCAGTGGGCCACCGGTTACTCACAAATCACACGAAGGGCTTTTGTTTTTTGTCGTTTGGCCCCCGATTTTGTAATGCATACATTATTATAAATTATAGTGCATACACCAATGGCTTCGTAAATAAAGAATATCATGTGTAGGTTTCTCCTGCTAGTCTTCCTCTTTAAAGACGATTATACTATAAAACCCGTCCAAGTCCGAGTTGAACCCGCGCACGAACGATTCCGTACCATTGTCTTTTTTTGTAGTACAGGGGGACACACGAGTCTTCGGAGCCTGTCTACGACTACCGACACCCACGAACATCAGCATGACTATGCCAATGCGTTTCCCTCCTTTTCACCCCTCCCCCCCAAGGGGCCACCGGCTACTCATAAACCTCACGAAACGCAATACAATAGAATATCATTTTACGGCGGTATCAAGTGAGCGAGAGGTACCTCCCCGGTCGTGTCGGCCCAATCCCGTTGCGTAGGAGGATGTAGTGTCATGCACCATGCATGGCACTACCTCCTCCTATGTAGCATGACACTACCTCCTCCTGTGTAGCATGGCACTACCTCCTCCTATGTAGCATGACACTACCTCTTCCTGTATAGCATGGCACTACCTCCTCCTATGTAGCAAGGCACTACCTCTTACAAAATCATTGCAAAAGTTTTGTAGAAGCACAAACATCTACATAAATATTACACACATTGTTTAGTATTGAAAGAGATGTAGGATATATCAGCAGTGAACGAAGGCGAGCTGAGGATGACGAGAGGCAATTGAACGTGTAATGGAACGTTGGATGTGCATCCGCACGACACGAGGAAATGCCTATAATAGGACTTCGTAATATTCCTTTAGCGCGTAAAAACCGATGACACAGTTTTTTTCTTGTCGTACAGGGGGACAAATGAGAAATGGGTGCCTTTTTATGACTACCGATGCCCATGAACATCAGCATAACTATGCCGATGCGTTACCCTCCTTTTCACCTCCTTCCCCAATCCCAACATGGTGGTACAACATACGTCCGACAGTGACAGCGATTAAAATAACACATAATTAAGCCCCGTTTACAGTATAAAAAGAAAGTTACAGCGTGGGCGCGCGTTCTGTAATTCAAAAAGGTATTTTCAGTCAAAAAATTATCACAACTTTCAATAAAAAGTAACATAAGGGAATGAAATCGGTCGTCCCTCTAACACCTAGACTAGAATCTTTTTTTTTATGACGTCACGTCAAGATATGATGTCGGCGTAAAGTGACATCTTCTCTGTCGCGTTTCGGGCGGTTTGTAAGCAGCCGGTGGCCCATTGGAGGGGACGAGGAAAGGAGGGCAACGCATTTGGTTAAATATTCTGCGTATCTTTATGGGCGTCGGTAGTTATCGAGATGCTCCGACTCCCCGTTTGTCCCCTTATAATATAAAGAAAGTGTATGTAATTATGTGCACCCGTTAGAAGCTACTACTATGGCGTAACAAGAGGAAAAGTAAACTTCCGGCTGTCGTGTGCGCCCACTTCGTAAGAATTTATTCTCATAATTTTTCCGTAAGGCGCCAAAAACAGTGTAACTTCAAAAGTGGTTCTCAACAGAACTGTCACGTTTCTAGTCGGATTGGGTCAGTAATTTTTATAGAGGACAAAAACGTAAGGGAAATAAATTATTCTCCTCTAAGCAGTTTTATGTACCGAAATTAACACAAATGAAATTGATTTGACCAATATTAATGTTAAGTTTCGTTGCAATAAAGGGAATAGGGAGAAAAATAATATCTTAATAATAATATAAATGCGAAAGTTTGTATGTTTGTATGGATGTATGTTGATTAGTCCATCCAAAAGTACTACAGTTTTTGATGAAAAATATACAGTATTCTTGCACATAGTACCAGAATAACTGATAAACTAAAGAGGTTATAACTTTAGCACGAGGTTTTGTCTTAAGTCCATATGGACACAGAAACGGGTCACAGCTAGTCAAAAATATAACTGAGTATGTAGTTTAAAATGAGCGACAAATATAAGGAACCAACACGTAAAAACACACACTGGGACATGAGAACAACAACAGTGTCTATGTGTGCGTGTGGACGGATTACATCTGTCATATCGGTGTATCTAACACGTGTACCGCTTTAATCTCGCGAAATTGTCTTGTCCCGGAGAGGAGCCGTGAAGTTTATTCTCCGTCACGCTAGAAACCGAAGCTAGGAGTTCCAAGTGGAGCAGATTGAAATTTAGCAACTGTCTGTCGGGCCGCATAGCTCAGTCCGCTACCGTATTTATAAATATTCAGTCGGCGATTTGTGCTGCTGCTTGAGTTATAGGTCAGGATATTTACAGCTTCGTCAAAAAGTAAGACTCAATATTTCTATAAACACGTCCATACTTTGATTGTATAAACGGTAGTAGTTGGTATTTACATAAGTAAATATACATATATAGTATATAAATAACTACACTAAATGGGTGTTGTTTTCTTTTCAATATTTTTGTACTCTCGCTAGCATCAATTCTATTGACGCGTTCAAGCTTAAGGATGGCGCAAGCTTGGGAGATATAATTCAAAAAATTTACATAAATTGATACTAAAATTTTTGAAAAAGAAACCCATAAAAAGTGGAATGAATTTTAGGAGAAATAGAAATACATACATTCATAAAATATAAATATTGGGTAGAAAAGTGATATGTTTATTATACAAACAAGTGCGCCATATTTTAATACGGTACTTTTTGTCAGAAATAAATCACGTTTTATTTAGATGTACATGAAATATCGCCTTGTCCTCAAGTCTTGACCAGTAGGTGTATAAAAAAGCTGGAAATAGTGATCCATCACAACTATAAAGCGGGAAATTGTTGTTGCCATGAGGTTACCATAACGATCTTAGCGTTCAGCGCTTAATCATATTCGGCGGTGGATTTGGAAAGTTAATTACTTGTCATAAGATCTAGAGTTGTTTTTGTTGTTTTTTTTTTAGAAGGGGCATTGAGAAGAAAAGTAAAATAAAATAAAAGCTTTTTTGTGATAAACACACTGTAAGTAACAAATTGGGTATTTGTAAATTGTGTATAGTTTAATGTTTGACAAAATAACAGAAAAAAAATATGTCAGAATAAGTATTCTAAATGGTGTATAATGTATAACGTTTCCCATATAGCTTCGTTGTTGTAAAAAAAAAACAACTTTTCTACGCGCATAAGCGTAATGCTATATATTATATCGATACGGCAGCTGAAGATAATAACTCCTCATGATGCATCACACGGGACATCGACTGGGAGGATCTTAATCATGGAAATCTGTAACTCACGGGTCATGAGTAGACACCGGTAACGCACGTGGCCTGTCACATCTTCTAATGTACAACTCGCCGTTGGCGTGAGACCGTGGATTAAATATTTATTTGGCATTAGCAGAACAAAAATAAAATGCGAATAATTCTGACGCGTGCGAATAAATAAGCAGTCATTATAAACAAAT
This sequence comes from Eumaeus atala, assembly GCA_017140195.1. Classification (NCBI taxonomy): domain Eukaryota; kingdom Metazoa; phylum Arthropoda; class Insecta; order Lepidoptera; family Lycaenidae; genus Eumaeus; species Eumaeus atala. The sequence goes on along the minus strand of JAFELO010008651.1, from coordinate 523,732 downwards.
TTTGGCGCGGTTCCAACTCTTAGTAGACATTGTTTGCCATCTTAGTAGAAATAGAGTAATAACTGTGAGTGGTGTTTCGGATTGTGCAGACGAGCTACAGTTTATTGTATACAATAATATATTATGAGCTATAAATAATAAATGAATAACACTCGAAAGGTAATATTGTTTTGTTGAATTTATTCTCTTTCATGTTATAAAATAATTGTGTGTGTCTGTGTGTCTTATTCGAAATCTATTAAGTGTAAATTCATGCATATTTCACTGAAGTTTTTTTTCTCAAAATGTTATCCATCTTATATATAAAAAAAAACCCCAAAAGTCTGTCTGTAAGTGAACGATTTTTTTCATAATCTATTGAACAGATCCTCATAAGGTTTTCACCAGTGCATAGAACGATAATTTATTTACGACTGAAACCGGGACGAATCGCAATGTAAATAATAATTACCTTACTTATTAGTAAATAATAATTACCTTACTTATTAGTAAATAATAATTACCTTACTTATTAGTAAATAATAATTACCTTACTTATTAGTAAATAATAATTACCTTAATTATTAGTAAGTAATAATTACCTTACTTATTAGTAAATAATAATTACCTTACTTATTAGTAAATAATAATTAAATATACTGTGTGAAAATTCCACTTATATCCCAGGTTTCTTTCACATTAAAGCTATGCTGACGGGATTCATGCGGTTTGTGAGATCCCGGTGGCTCATTGGAGGAGGTGGGTGAAGGAGGGCAACACACGTGCATAATCGTTGTGCGGATGTCTCGTTCGCTGTTATAAATGTTTATGCCATAACAAAAAATGCAACAGCATCCTTGGCTCGAAAGGGCAACAAAAGGTTTGATTGCTTTTGTTTAATAAATAAAGTGGAGCTACTCTTTAACTGAGATGCACCAAGATATAGGAGAAAATGAGAATTACGCAGCCGACAGTCCCTCGTCGTAAATATTTAGCGGCATTCGGTGTGTTGAGGATTTTCGTCAGCGACCAATTGGGCCGCATTACATCCTCGCGTATTTACTATCTTCGTGATGGATGTTGGACCATTCCACTATGAATACACACACTACACTTGGGACAAGTGACAGCTTCGGAATTATTAATAGTCGGAATAAATATTCGGACACACGTTACCCCATTATTAAATATAAATCTATTTTAGTTTTGAATAATTCCCGTGGAGTGCTTATGTGATAAATCTATCCAACAATCTATGACATTGAGGAACATAGATGAGTCTGGACTGCTTAATTTGGATATTGTTCTGTAATGTGAATATTTAGTGTAGCAGTCAATCAGGTACATATAACATGAAGCGAAGTGGCACTTACAGCGAAATACAACTGTCTGATTTATCACGAAATCTCAAAAACTCTAACATCTACAATATTTAAATTTGGCAGTTAGGTTCCTATAGGGTGTAGACATCCGCTAAACAAAGAATATCAGGAAACTCCACAATAGGAGTGCGTTTTTGGGGGGTGGAGTACGCAGCTAGTAGTAATTTATGTAACTTTAGATCGAATCATCTTGATGATGGATGGATAGAGTAGAATATTAAAAATAATTATTATAAACGCGAATATTAAAAATGCGAATATTTGTATGTATGTTCTCACGCAAAAACTGTTGCACATCTTAGGATTATAATCTGGAATGAAATAAAAATTAATTTCTGTCCCGAAAAAATTACTCGTTCCCACGGAACAGATTCAGGAGTAATTGATATTGATTTAAATAAGTAGCGTTAGTATTTTTCAGGCGAAATGGGAATATGCCTGAGTAATGCTAATGTATGTTGTAGAGCAATGCACGCTTGCATTGTAAAATATCAAAATAAGCCGCGACATACTGCGGTAAAGTTGTTGAATACTAAAATGCGTTAATCAGTACCGTCGTTCGGTAGTTATTGTAACAAAACCGGGTTGCGATTCATGATCACTATCAGCCATTATCCGTGTCCTGGACGTGCGTCTGTATAAATAAACGTCAAGCCGCCCAACAATTACCCGCCACTCGCAACCGAACTGAATATTGAGCGGGGAAGACCGACCCACCTAGTATATCCCTGTGCAATATAGATACATGCCTGAAATATAATTTCTGAACTAAAACCACGAATTAAGTATTTAACCTGAGGTTATATTTGTAGGGACAGTGTCGAGAATTTTCATAATTTTACTAATAATAAAAATATAAGGGTTTATTTTTATGCTATAATAAATCTACATAAATATTTGTCCTGAAATTTGTCGTAAACATAGACTCTAAATTGTAGTAACATAAAAAATTACAATAAAATTACTTTTACGAAGTTTACAGGAGTTTATTTAATTTCCTTACTAGCCCGACGTTTCAAAAGCTCTACAGCAACCATAGTAATGGAATATTGAGAAATATAAAAATAGTTTTTATCCCGAAAACGTAATAGTTCCTATGTGAACGGTTTTACGCGGGCGAAACTGTTTGGCGAGCTGAAACGCTTTAAAACCGCTTCGGCGGTCCTTGGCTCGTTAATACACATATCCAAGAAATGCTTAAAAAAACTGTGTTAATTAATATCTCATCATGTTATATCATACTCCGGCCACATGTTTCACAATCATAATTAATTTTCATAATCACAATAAAAAAAGGCAGTTCGCTCCTAAAAGCGTCCAAAAATAGCCCCATGATTGATGGTTCGCTTCACGCGTGTTTGTTTTTGACGGGGCCGTCAAGATGGAGTGCGAGGTGACAAGGTATTTTTTTTTCTTTGGAACACGATACTAGATGAAATGCTCGGTCACATGAGCTAATGAATTTCGGGCGTTTTTGTGTTTTAACGGGAATTTTAACAGGAAATTTCTCGTCACAGCCCTCATAATTATGATGGCACTGTACGAATCATTAGCAGAGTTTCGATATGGCGTTATGAAGAAACAGTATGGCCGGCTAGTCGGAATTCCGTTTCGTTTTATAACAACGATTAGGGATTTCGAACACGTTCGCGCTAGTTAGGCACTATAATTCGTATAAAACTATGCAGTACATATATCTGCAGTACTTTTCTGTTGAAAGTTTCGTTCGAAAAATTATGAAAGTTCGTAGAAATGTGTGTGTTTCGGATCAGAAATTTATTCAGTGGTAGCAGTAGATTACACTGAGCGCTCCTCGGACGACTAGGCTTGGGAACGAAAATAGGATCGACTCCCCACTCTATCGCAGATAGGAGGGATGCATCCCGATATGGGAATCTTTGAATGAGTTAATTTAACTACAGGCCATAGAGACCGCGGAGTCCCTCATCTCCCGACTCTGACGTCGAGGGCAGTTTGGCCTCGGCGCTGACGTGACGGAGAGGAATTCAGACTGTATGAGACTGGTATTAACGGTTCAGAAGTATAATGTACAACTAACAGTGTAGAATGAGGTTGCCCACGAACACCATACTACAGAATTTGCAGGTTTTATAAGTTACCAAGCAGACGTCAATTTGTACAAACCGCGTGAATTAATGTCGTTTTGGCGCAAACCCTACGAGTTTTGACAGTATAGACACTGTTCATTACAGACAGTACAGACAGGTGCCATTATACATTGCAGCGTATTAAAGCGTGAACACGTTTCGTGTGGCTTATGAATAGCCGGTGGCCCATTGTATGGGAGGTGACAAGGAGGGCGACGCATCCGCACAGCAATTATGCTGATGTTCATGGGCGTCGGTAGTCGTAAAAATACTCCGGTTGCACGTTTGTCCCTCTATATTATAAAAAACAACCACATAACAATACGTAACAATGTTGAACTTAATATTTTTCGTTTACAAGCGAATTGAATTGTTGCTGAAAAATTGTTTATAAAATGACGTATGGCGGATGTCTAGATCATAAAACCTAGAGATTTCGTCGTTCCAGTAATTTCTTTTGTAGCTGTGCGCTAATTAGTAGGTGTTATACCCCGCGCGTGTTGCTGCGCCGTCCATTTGCTACGAGTATACAGTTTAGACATCAGCACTGTGCCTCCTTCCAATTCAGGTCCCTTGAAGGGCATATAAACATTGATCTTTATATACAGAGCAGCAAAATGTATTTTACGGTGCTTATAGATGCTAAATGAAGTTTTATTGGATGTTTGTAGCGCTGTGATTGAGTTACACGGCGTGCGCGGGAAGCTGGATGCAATCTCCGCCGGGGACGCCCCACTGTTGACACCCTAGTCTGTCACTCCTTAACCCTGACGGGGTTCATCTACCACATGGAAAGTCCTACTAATATGAGAAATGTATTTCTTATTTGTGTGCGTAAAAACTTTAACTTTTTCCAGTGAAATTGAACAGTAGTCTAGGATAATAGAAAAAAAAAACTATAATAAATTTGTTTTGGAAAATATTTTACTAGAAAAATATTTTACGCGGGGGAAACCACAGTACAGAGCTAGTAAGCATAAACACTATCAAAATCAATAGTACTTATATCAAGTCTCTTTTACCAGCCATTTGGACGATGGAACAAGCCTCCGTAAAAATACAAGTTGACTAATATTGACAAGTCGTGAATTGAAAAGTTACTAAAAGCGTTAATTATACGTCTCACACAAACGCACACGGACACACACACATATATACACACACGGACACACACACAGACAGACACACATTCACACCAAGTATAATTACCCTAGTCTTTGCACCAGTTCCCCACTGGAGCAAAGATGCGTTGCTGCACTAATTATTTCGCCAAAAGAACATTGATTTTAAATTACAATTAAAACAAGAAGATCAAGTTTATCTGACCTAAAATATCGAAAGTAGGAAAAAAATGTTAAAATCTCCATACAAATGTTGATACATTTATTCGGTCGTGATATTAGTTTTCTCAAGCCCCGCTTTAAACCATATGAAGTTCGTTTTAAAGGAAATTTGAAGAATATTTTCCGATCAGAGGAGGGTTGGAGCTTCCGACGTCGCACGATAAGCAAGTTATTAGTGTTAGTGGAGGTACGGGACCCCACCTCGAAGAGGGGGAGGGGGCAGTCTGGTGTGAGCACTTGCGACAAGTCGCTCGTGTAATTAATAAACGAGGCGATCATGATGTAAAATGATTTTAATTATCCACGGAACCACTTAATGGGATAATCGCTCTTGGAAATTACGTTCTAAATAAGTTGCTTTAATACGTTACGTAAATTAAATAACTGTAGATATTTTCAATATAACGCCGGCACCATAGCGTTCAGACTAGGCTGACGTGGATTGGCTATTCTCTCGTGTTTCGTGCGGTTTGTGAATTGTGAGATTCAGAATGACGTAGGACGTGACGGTAGCGATCCTGTTAGGCTACTACTTAAAATCATACGCGTAAGGTTGTCTTTGCAAAAAATATGTTTGAATTATGGACTTCTTTCAAATAGAATCTGCTTTGTAAAAACAATTTCAAATCATTGGATTGAACTTCCAAAAAACGTTTTAAAATAACTGTTTATTATGAAATCGTGTATCTCGTATTATTGGTAATCAATGGTTCCTTAAAAACCTTAAAATTAAGTATAAAATTTATGGATGGAGTCTATTATTTTTTAATATTATAGGGGGGCCAATGAGAGAGTCTTTTGATGACTATCAACGCTCATAAGCAGCCGCATAAATGTTATACAAATGCGTTGTCCCCGTCTCCTCGTCCCCTCCAATGAACCAACAGATACTCGCAAACTGCTGTGCAAAGCGCGACAGCGAAGCTTTTAATTTACGGCGGTATCACATAAGCGAGAGGTACCTCCCCGGATGTGCCGGCCCGATTCTGCTACAATACAGCATAGCGCTACCCTACTAAACTAGCAGTACCTTACTAAAATTCTGATAATCACACTTAAACCAATATACAAAATGGAGCTTAAAATTCAATATAACTGTAAGTTAAAATAAACAGATTGCAAAGAGTCTAACGTTAGTATCCAATCTGGTTTGCACTCATATTTATGTCAGTGGAGAGGTGTCAGATGTCACCTCGTCTGTCTCATTGTGGCCACAGTAGAATGCAATGCATAGAAATCAACCAGACCTGTTTGCTTATTTCACATTCAATTGAAACAGGACGTTATTATCAAGTCGTAGGGTCGACAATCCATCGTCTTCGCGAGCTCTAGATAAAATATGAAACTGTTCATTTCTTTCCGTTAGCACTTCGTTTTTGCTTCACAGGCTCTAAAGTATCAGGTGGATTCTCAGTGATTAGCGTCGCACGACTTGGACGTCCGTCGGTGACCAAATACACACAGGCGACCTGTTTGAGTAAACTCAAGCCTCGTTACCTTACCAATGTTAAATCTGTGCACGCCCAAGTGTGAAGTGCAGAGTCACGCGCCGCGAGTAAAAATGTTCTAGTTGTTAGCGTGAAATTGTGGTAGGGTGAAAGAAGTTTAAGAAAATTGACTGCTTAAAAACTTTTTAAATATCTATGTTATAAAATCGTCTGTCTCGCGGTCTAGAGGTAAGCATATCCAACCACACTCGTCAGGACCTGGGTTCGAGTCACGGGTCGGACCAAAGTGTTATTGGGATTTTTCAATTTCTAATAACACTCCGGAGTCAGGAAGTTGGCGTAGTTACATCCATCCATGGAATTTTAGAAAACGCAGTGCCATGCTGCATAGAAGGATGTAGTGTCATGCACGGTGTATGCAATGTAGTGTACATTCTCCTATGCAACGGAATTGGGCCGGCCCGACCGGGGAAGTACCTCTCGCTCACTTGATACCGGCGTAAAGTGACAGCGTCGCTGTCGCGTTTCGAGCGGTTTGTGAGTGGCCGGTGGCCCATGGGGTGGGGGGTGAATGATAGACGGGCAACAGATCTGCGTAACAATCATGGCAATGACCATGGGCGTCAGTAGTCATCAAAAGGCTCCGATATCTCGTTTGCCCCCTTATGCTATAAAAAAACCCATGTCTCGGAGATCACTTTATGCCGTCTGTCCTGCGCCTGATTTCTCTCCGGTCGTGTCGGACTGCTGTCCCATCGAAACATGAGAATGAGGGAACTGGGAGTGCACTTGTTCTTGCACACATACTTGTGCGCTATAATGTGTACTGCGCAGTTGATTCGTCTCTATAGAGAAAAAGTCTCTATAAAGAAAACAAAATTCGCCAGAAAGGACGACAACATTAAATTGTAGAGTTTGATGGAACGTGCTATTCACAGGAATTATAGTTTCGATTTGAAAAATCTTTCATTATTAGATAGCCAATTTATCAAAAAAGACCATAGACTATCAAGCTTTATGGTCCATTGGAGGGGGCAACGCATATTTATGACAATAATGCGGATGTCTATGGGCATCGGTAGTCTAGTATTATAAAAGATTTATAATATGGGGGGAGGGTATATTATAATAGAGATATGCGAGTGAACACAAAGGGCACTGCTATAAGTTATAGCGTTTGTTTCAAAAATTCAGATTAATAAGAAATTAAGTAGCAAACTAAATAGAAAAGCTACAGGTTCCAATCCGAAATATTATGAAGTATTTGTGACTTTGGTAAGAGTCAAGCATCGACTATTTATAAGTATTTTAATAGTAACGTGTAAACCGGTCTAAAAGTATCAATAAGGGCTAAGGTTTCGCAAACCAGCCCTTAGTCTGCGACAGATTTTTAGTGTTTACAAGTTTTTTCGGTCGAAGTTTTGAATGCGTCAAATGTTGAAGTCGATACTTCAGGATATACGTGGCATATCAATATACACTCTGAAATTCGTGATACACATACAAACACACAATGAGCCCTCGTATAATGTTTGTACCTTTTGTACAAATGTTTTACAGATTGCGGAACCTTCAGTGAGAGTCGGTATCGAATTTTGGCGGACTTTTTAGTTCTTTCCACCTGCAGTACTCAGCCTAAGGCCAATGGAACACTGCAACGCTAATATCCATATCATTAAACAAAAATGTGACATAAAATTTACTTCATTAAAAGGTAGTGCCATGTCGTATGGCAGTTGTATCGAGTGGGCACGATCTCTTGTTCACATGCTACCACCGCAATATGTCAGGCATGCCGTGGCGTTGTCTTGTGAGTTTCCGGTAGCGTATGAGAGGGGAGAAGGGAAGCACGCGGCCGGCTCGTCACTACGAGTGCAAAAAATGCTTACGTACAGCCGACGATCGAATATCTCGTACTTCGGTTCATTAATAACTTATCTCCTGACTTGCGACACGATCTTACAACAAATAACATTATAATCGCCTTGCTCCTAGCTTCAATCACTAGAAAAATCTATTAAAGTGCATAAACCCACTGTAAATATGAAATGTTTAAACCTACTATGCTAATTGTAAAATATGTATCTGTTTTTTAACATACCTATACTTAATCAATTAACTTATACATGTCGCCGTAAAACGTCGGGAGTGAATGTATAGCGCTTGTTTAAACCTTTGTGGTTTTTTGTCGCCACTACGTGTTTGTAAAATTTTGTACTGCATTTATCGTTTTATTGATATATATATATGGGCATCGATAGTCCTCAAACGGTTCTAAATACTCGACTGCCCCTTATATTTAATAAAGTTACATAGGCGTAAATGTAACATTTATACACTAAAATATGCCCCGTGAATCGCTCTATCCATTTGTGGAAACCGCATTAATATCGGTATGGTAAATTCCGAGAAAATCAATTGCGTACAGACAGACAGCTGGGGACTTTGTTTTAGAATAAGTGTAGGAGTAATGCCTGTTGTACTCCCGAGTGTTTGTTCAGGCCTCGTTATTTCGGTCTAAAATATAGGATCCTGGTTCGGTCGCAAAACAACATGTTTGCTCAAAATACTACGTAATTTGGACTCTGTTTGTTGTTTGCTGATCGTCCAAATTTTGGTTTATAGCTTTTTATTTACATACAAATTAATATGAAGAGGAAATTAACGTTTGATATTTTGCTGGCCTTTTTGAGTTGTGCTTGTTTAATTGGCTACAGGCATTTATATGAAATATGGACGATCTTGTAGAAAACATGGACGTGGTGATACAGCGAATGCAAGAGAATGATTTTTCAGATAGATGTAACATGATTTGTAGAGTGTCCTGTACCGTAAAATTCATGCTACATCATTAAACCACACATAGTTAAAAGGGGATCCCAATACTAAGAATCCGATGTCCGTCTATCGTCGGGCTATATATCTATCTCATAAGTTGTGATAGCTAGAAATTTGAAATTTCCACTAGAGGTGTATTTCTGACGCGACTGTAATGACAAATATAAAAAAATTAATCATTTATGTGTACAACAACAAAAGTGAATGATTTTCCGTTTTTATAGCATGGTACAGAGCCCCTCGTGTGCGATTCCGACTTACACTTGTCCGATTTCTCGTTAGTCCGGTGAATGTGCAATAAAAATATGTTTATACACAATCACGGATACTTTAGAATAACAGTTTAGTATGAAAACGTGTATCATGTGTTTTTGTAAAGCAATGACAGCATAGTGAAATATAGCACTTATATGTTCGGTACGTTCATTAATATTAGCGTTAAATAGAAGCCTCTTCAACGGCCGATAATTATGGAGATGAGATAATGATACACTAGGTGAAACATGTGATTATCACAATGAAATAACCTGTTGGTGATTCTTTTATACGTCCCACTGCTTGGACTCGACCCGCCCACAGCAGTGCGGCGGGGCGAGTTGGTGCGCTATCACTAAACTAATTTACCACCACTAACAGCGGCTATGACATCGCGGATTGGCGGACAGCGGGGCCGGTAGTGGTAATATTGCAGTTTTGCATCATCCAGTTGAACTAAAAACTGTAATTAACATGAATAATAAATAAGTGCGACCGCCGACTTCAAAAGATAAGAAAATCAATTTTAATACCACCTCTGTTACATTGAACTTGTTGAGCATTGTTTTTAAAGCTTAAATGGCTTCGTTTATTCGTTTGTCCCCAACAAACGATCAATCGGAGCTATTTGGCAACGACCACTATTCACCATCTAACATCTTTTAGTCCATCTTGCCCAATGAGCCACCGGCTACTCATAAACCAGACCAAACGAGACAGCATAGCATTTAAAGTGTTATCATGTGATAGGGAACATGGTCAGGAGTCACGGCCCATTTCAGCTGTAATACTGAGGGGATTATAGGATGGCAACGCATCTGCGTGAAAACCAAGCGAATGTCCATGGGTGTCGGTAGTTATGAAGAGGTTCCGATTGCTCGTTTGCCCCCTTATGCTATAAAAAATATGTATTTAAAAAGGAAATGAAGATATTTTTATTCAAAATAAGAATTATAAAAATTATTTTTTCTAATATCTCTATCTCTAATATAACGCTGGGTACACTCATATATCAAATACATATAGGATATATATTATAATACGTTAAAATATCATCAGCTAACTTCCATACCCCGCAAGGAATTATGCATATTCAAATTTAAAAGGCGCAGGACTTGTAAAACTTTTTTTGTAATACTATTTAGAAAGAAGTAATAGATAATAATATATAAGCCCGCTTTACATGTAATTCCAAAAAAATAGTCCCCAAAAGCTGTCTTTTTGTATGTGATCGTTCTCCTTGAAATCTAACGAACGCAAAAGAAAATTCATGTCGTTTTAGAGGTGCTTGTGGCGCGTGGTACTGTATGGATAGATTCCGGAGGAAGGAATTATACAGTAAACATACACTTTATGATATGTTGAATGATGTGTGACTCACAGGTGAAGAAGAAGAAGGTGGCTAATAGGTATAATTCACATTACAAAAAAAAGTGAAAGAAAGTGTCATTCTTTTAAATGGACAATCACCATCTACGAAATCGGCTTAAGCAAATTGGCTTCAGGTTGATTTACTATATATCACACTAATAGTCATACAAAACCAGGAACAAAGAGTTTACTCTAATCAACGATTAACATGGTACTTTAAATACATTTGGCTAAATGTGGGCACATCCAGTGTGGACTGGCTCAGGTTAGTGTCCACCTACGTGAATGATATAATTTAGAGCATAGGCCATTAGAGTCAACAGTCGTAGCAAATGAAATATTTTTTCATTCCATCCATACGAATCGGTTACAGTGAAAACTGAAAGTGTAGGAAACTTTTTTATAGATGGAAAAAAGTGTATGTACACGCGTTAGAAACTATACTTCTTTGGCATAGCAAGAGAAAAACTAAAATGTTGACTATCGCTAACTTCATGGTGTCGATTTTTCGTGACGATGTGCGACTTCATCGTAATAATTTACTCTCATATCTTTACCCCAACTCGCAAAAACCTTCAATAATTATTGAAACGCGCAATTTATTATAGAAGAATATTGTTATTTGCGATTTACTGTATTGGTCATAGAACAGAGGACACCTGTTCTGAGGCATTGCCGGGTCGGGCCGTTCCATCAGGGATGGTTCTTTTTTACTGACGGAAGTGTCCAGTGTACCTTCATCGGTCACTACAAGACACGTCGGGCGACGATCCAGGTGAGATTGTGGTCAATAGTGGGACATACACTCTCCTTTCCCGCAGATGAGAAGGATACATCCCGATAACTGTCTAAGATTAGTTAAAGTAGCTAATATATTCTTGGCCACGGGAACCGGGTCTCTTCCCCCCCCCCCCCCCCCC
>JAFELO010008651.1:464618-504418 GCA_017140195.1 Eumaeus atala | reverse complement strand
CAACGTCGCTGCTCTGTTGCATGGCGGGCGTGTTTTCTCTTTTGTGGGAGGGGGGGGGGTGGCTTAGGGAGAAGGGTATGGACTTACTCTTTTCCACATTTATCTCTATTCTCCATTTTAAGAACCATCCACCGAGTTCAGTGGAGTAGTTTGGATCCGAATTTGGGGAGCCAGTGTGTGTGTGTGTGTGTGTGTGTGTGTGTGTGTGTGTGTGTGAGGTAGAGAGAGAGAGAAAGAGAGAGAGAGAGAGAGAGAAACCGCATGAAACGCGATAGCTCACATATCACTTTACGTCGGTATCATGTTAGTGTGAGATACCTCCCCGGTCGTCCCAATTACGCTGTTTTGCATGTGGCACTACCTCTTACAAAATTTTATGATTGTTATTTATACAGACGGGTCGCTGTACTTCTCCCGCCCACGCTTTAATGGGCTACCGGAGGAAATTGCACGAAACACGATATTATAGCTGTGATTTTGCGCTAGTGTGAGGTACCTCCCTGATCGTGACAGTGTAATCCAGCTGCAACACAACGGCAAAAGATGACAGTACGTCGTCTTTATAACGCTAGCCAATAAAAGGCTTTTTAACAAAAAGGTTTAAAGCTATCTAGTAGCTAGTGTCTATTTAAATGAAATAAGTTCTAATTTCAAAGTCAAAATAGACTGCCGAATACTCAGAGTACACGGTCACACGGTATAAGCTTTTGTTTTCCTATATCTTTATTTATATCTTCTACTTTATACACATTTAAGCTGACTTGAAACGAGTTTCATCGGGGTTTTATAAAGTTCTACAGAATTTTCCAACATGAGTGTACTTTAACTTTTTTATTCCAGCTTTACTGTAGTGGGCAAATATCGTCCGACTAAATGCCATTTGACACGACTTTTCTTCTAGTTAAAAGATTGTGTTTTAAACGAATGTTGGCTGTTTGTGTATTTATAGAAAGAAAAAAAACTATTATATGTATAGCCGCAGTCGTAAAATTTTATATTATCTACATATTATTTGTTTAGCAGTAGTGTCATTGCTAGCAATTCTGTTTCTAACATAATGATATATATTTGAAATCTGTTCCGCACAACTGTGGCCAAATTCTTTAACTACAGTTACAAAAAAAAAAAAAAAAATGCTTCCGCGTTTATTCTCAGTAGAGTGCCACCAAATTATCTGTTCAATGAGACAAAAGCAGAACCACAACTGTCATTAGCAGCTGTCAAATAGTAAACTAAGCGCCACACTAGCATCGCTGCCTAATGGACAGATAAGTTGGCGGCAATGTAATAAAGTGTAGCAGTTATTTTTAACAAATTCGTGTCAAATTTTGAATCGGTGGATAATTTTTAAATTATTCAAAACCGTGAGGTATGGATTTGCTATTGCGTTTGTGTTTCATTTGCTTTGTGACAGGTCAGTGCAACGAAACGGTAGTGTTAAGTTAACGCAAATCCTCTGATTGTACTGTAGTAGCGTTGTTTACTGCGTCGGTGACCGCTTGGAGCATGATCTCGCGGATGACTGACAAATCCAAACTGCATGAGCAAAAGAGTTGATCTTCGCTGTTGCAAATATAAGTGTATGAAGACCTTGAGCGACTTTTGCGAGCACGACGCTTCCCATCTGGGTTTTGGCGACGCCACACTTCGAAATATTCCAAAACCTTTTGAACTTGTTTAAGCCATTCTGCTCCTTAACGCCGCCAAATTTTCCCAGTGATTAACGGTGAAGCAACAAGTTGTAAATGGCTCTTATAAGCGTATTTTCCCGTAGATACCGTTTCTCTTTGCGTTTTCTTTGTAATATACATTCTTAGGTCCCTTGTACACTGCATATGATCACACAATCTTAGCCGAAGCTGATGTATCGTTGTGCGGAATATATGAACGTCAATAATCTTCATAAGATGACCCCACTATTTGATGGCCCTCACACAAAATATATGTGAAGCCTTGAAGATGTCCGACTATTTTTTTTTTAATTTGAGCCATACTTTAAACTCCTATACTCTGCACATACTTTACTATTCTCAAATATATATTTCTCTACGGTAGTTTGAATTCATCTTGTCTTCATATTCCTAGACGTAAAGATCCAAGTTCTTTTTACAGATCATAAATTTGTTTTATGCCTACATTGTTTTACGCAATTGTGGTTTCTGTTGCTTGAACGTTAGGCAACGCACAATTGAATACAATATTATTTTCTATACAATGATATGAGTTGTTGCAATAACAGCTGTTTAGTGCTGATTACTATCTGTTATTATTATTATTTCACCTCTAATAGACATTATAATTATAAGGCATATTGAGCACATGTATTCACAGTTTTGTGTTGCACAGCTATATATTGAATATTGATGAACACTATTGAAATCTTATGATAATCCTATTTATCACAGTTTTATTGCCTCATTCCCCTATTTCAATGACTACTTCATTCTACACGGCCAGAGTGAAATGAGACACTTCGCTGTAACACTTTCAACTACCTGACTTTGGAAGAGGTAGTGCCATGCATGGTACATGATATTACATCCTCCTATGCAACGAAATTAGGCCGGCACGATCGGGGAAGTACCACCGACGTCGTCATTGCCCGTTTGCCCACTTATGATATGAAAAAACTTTTTATAAACTGAAAAATCCCAATTACAATTGCAGGTCAGGTAGCGGTAATCGCCGCGTGCAATGATATCAGTTACATCTGTATTATCTGTTTGAATGATCTATTCTATAATCTAATGTAACATTTCACTAAATTATTTTCATTAGATTGGTTACGTATATAATCTAATATAACATTTCACTAAGTTATTTTCATTAGATTAGTTACGTAAAAAATATATATATATATAACTTAATTTAGTGAAAAGGTATATAAACACATACAAACAACATGTTATAAAAAACGTAAATGTCTACCTATTTGATATGTGAATCGTAATTGCCTCTCTTACCCCATGAAGGTAGTCGCTGAAAATCGGTATCTCTCATCACTGTGCAATTCTGCAATTCTACAAGGATCTTTTTTTTCTGTTCTCGTCAATCGCAGTGTCTTCCTTACTCTGATCACCTGTTATTTCAACTTTACAAAACGTATCGTCACTTCACGCCCATGCTATACGACATGAGCCTTTATTGCTCACAATGACACGTTCGAGTGAGACGATAATTAAAATTTTTTAATAGCTTAAAGGACAAAATAGCAATCGTACCCTTTTGATAATTACCAATACCTGTACATATCCGCATAATTATGCCGCAGACATTGCCCTCCTCCCCTCCTATGTTTTACATGAAGCTCCCAGACCGCCCTTGCTCAGTCTCTATTTTTTTATAATATATACATGTCGCTCAATCTTACATTGACGTAGACGAAAATTATACTTTCCATTACATAAATCATTTCTAACGTGACGTCACAGCTCTAAAACCATAAAAGCCCAGGATTTCCGAACATAATTATGACAAATACGTAGAAAGCGTATTCCTGTATATAAAAGCGAAGGTTGTTTGCACAAGCATCTTTAAAAACGTACGCTTCTGCTCCAAATGAGATGCCTGCGTTGAGATACAAGTGTTGTTTATATTTTTCCACCTCGGGCTTTGAAATTTCAGGCCTGTCTTTAAAATTATATATTTCTGGAGCTGTTAAAAGTGGTGTGGAAGATAATATTACATTCACAAAGATGTAACCTGTGACCTAATTATGTAGCCTTCCTCGATAAATGGGTTATTCAACACAAAAGTAATTTTTCTATTCAGTCTAGTAGTTTCTGAGATTAGCGCGTTCAAACAAACAAAGAAACAAACTCTTCAATTTTAAATAATTGGTATAGATTAGACTAAAGTGAAGCCTGGGACTTAACTGACTCTGTATTGTCATTGTATCGGACAGTCATTGTATTCGGAATGAGGGTAGTTAGCCGGTGATATTGGGGAGTCCATTGTTAAATCTATGTGAAATGATTTTAGCCCGTCATATGTCTCTTAAAAGCTTTTCTGAATATTTTTAAAGAATTATATTTAACTAGCAGTGCCCCGCGGTGTCATCCGCATAACTCCGTACTTGTTAGTCGTAGCATCTTTGTTTATAACCTGCAGTCTTCCTCGATAAATGGACTATTTAACACTAACAGAATTTTTCGATCCGGGTCAGTTAGTTATTGAAATTAGCGCGTACAAACAAATAAACAAAATATCATTAAATTCTAGATAATCATTTTAATAATTTTATCTTCGACCAACATTATTTTTTTATTGTATGAAAAGACAAACGATTAGTTGGTGCCGTTTGGCGACAACCGACGCCCATTCACGTCCGCATAGTTACGGTCCGCACCAGTTATTTTACAGCTAATTTAGCTGAAATAGAGAAAAACCTCTTACAAAAATACTTAACTGGCAATTATTCAAACTAAAAAAGTTTGCCGTTAAATATTAATTAAACATATACCTTCAATATTTTTTTTTAATTCCACGGGCCCTTTTAATAACTTGTGACATGTGGACATCTGACATCTCTGTCTATCCGTGACCGCTCCCGAAACGTCGGGCTAGTTAAATACTTAACATACCTCAAATTTATATAACTGGACCAGGTAGAAAAAAATGTTTCCTTCTAATAAAAATTATATATAAAATATAAAAAAAAATTGTAATATATTTTGTAGAAAAATGCAGACAAAATTGCGAGTATCAACTAGTTATTAAAATAAACGAATGAACTTGGTGATCTACGATGTAGCAGTGCACAAGTGCTAACACAGCTGGTGTCTAATGTTATGTGAGAAATTGTAGTCTCCGAGGGGGTCGATGGTCTTCCAACACTACAACATGTTCAATTAACAGCTAGCAAGCTGCTACAAATACATTAGCACGAACACCATGCTACGGTTTAAATATGATGGTATTTTTAATTTAGTACTGACTGTAGTTACAGGAGTTTGTGGTATATTCGTATGTGCCAAAGGCAATTTGAAATCCATTAGTAGCCCCGGTATTTTTTACGTGAAGAAATATAAAATATTTTTAAAACAAGCAAGAAGTATTAGTTTTGCGACAAATTAACATCAATATCCATAAGCATACGCACAACAAACTCATTAATAAATGCTGTACAGGTGAAACGATCGACGTTCAAATTTGCGCCCGTTTTTTAAAGTAGAACTTGCTGAAAGAATATTGTACAGAACTTGACAAAGATACTGATGACGTTGGTAAGAATGATGTATAACGTAGTTAATACTTTGCATCCATTAAAACCGGACACGTCTGAGATAAAATAAGAAATGAAGTAATATTAAAACTGCACTCAACCACATGTTGATAATAATTGTTAATAAAGAACCGGTGTTACTGGGATGTTCGCATAGAGATTTAATACGAGATGCTGTATAAAATACAAAAATGATTGATCAGTGGGGAAATATCCGAACTGAGAGCCGTGTGGTGTAGGTTCGCTTCTGACCTCATCCATCTCCACAAATGGTTTTCCAATTATCATGTACACTTTAGATAATGCAAGTAATAAGAACACGCAATTTTTACGTCTACACGAATTGACGATAATAGTTTTTAACGTTACGCTTGATTACCGCAAAATTATCGATATTATTTATTAAGTGAAAATGTAATGACATTTATTTATGTGAACTCAAAATAATTAGATATAAATGTTTAAGAAGCAATTCTATCAAGAACTCGAGTGATGCGTGGACACTGACGGAATACACTTCTATATAATTAATATATTTTTGTTTCATAATTCTATGCCCTTTATAATATATCAATGTCACGTCTCATCAGCTGTATAATATAGCGGGCGAAAGGAACGCGGAAATTATAAATAATCATTCAATTAAACAATCCATATTATTACAATTATTTTAAATCGCTTCATATCATTATTCCTCTTTCCTTTACCGTTGGCTTGTTATTGACCTTTTATGGCCCCTAACCTATTTTCAAAGTGAGAGAGGGAAAGAGAGAGAGAATTTGGGCCTCAAAGCTGTCCAAGTTTATTTTAAAGGCACGACGATCCTCATCATTGAGTAAGCGTTGTGAGCATTTTTATTTTGCGACAAACGCATTTCTTTATACTATTTTTATTCATATATTGGTATGACTAAAATATCTCTAACAAAAAGTGTCAAGCTTTAAATAATATAAGTCTGTGTGGCAGAAGTGTTTATAAAATTATTAAAATATATTATAACAAAGGCGAGACTGTGCCCACGGCTGCGAGAACTGATAAGGGTATAAGCTAGCGCTTTTCACGCAGCCTTAAGCGCTTTCAACATTCCAACGGCTGCACTGCTTCTTGCGTTTTATGGAATGCGAATGTTGATACTTGCTCTCTTGATTTAATTGTAGTTACACCCGTGAATCTTGATATTTTACACCATTGACATCGAAGCTGTTCCTTGACGAGCCTGGTTAGTGACATTCGAGAAATTCACAAAGTAAACCATGAACATATTATTATTGTGTTTAATCTCTATTTAAAGTCTGTATATCGAAAGGATTAATCCAGTCTTACAACCATTGTAATAATAATTATAAACTTACCTATGGACACATTATTACTACAATACAAATTTGTGCTCTTGTCAGATTATTGGTCACAAAAAAATTTCATTGCGATGTTAAAGGTCGGTGAAAACGATTGAATTCTGCCAGATGGCGGTGCGATCGCACACGTATCTGTTTCGCATGAAACTACCGGAAGTAAACGCTACATTGATGCGTTTTAAGAGATAAGAAGATATCATTTGCACGTGGTATGGTAATGTCCATTAATCTCATTTGACATAAAAATATTTTCAAGCAGTTTTCTTTAACAAACGCTAAGCTACAGTAGCACAATTTATAAATTTAAGTACTGTGTTTTTTATGAGAATGGGGGGGGGGTAAAAGAGCAGGTCTGTAGTGACTATCGCCGCTCATAAACATTTACAAGTCTAGGCATCTTGCCGACGCGTTGGCGGGCTATTAAAAATATTTTTTTATTTATTTTTACTTTCGTCACCTGACACACAAGTTACGCCTAGTTGAGCACGAGATGAGATAACGTCATCTGAATATTCATGAATGTATAATTAATTATACGCTTATAGTGTGATATGGTACATGCGTACAAGATAGCGCATATAAGTTCGCGCTAAGTTAAATCCATGTTAACGGATGATTCATTTTTTCTATATATTTTTTATAAGATGAAAAACGAGTACTCGCACATTTTTGGAGACTGTCGACGTGATGGTGACATAATGCTTCTATTACTTCCCCTTCAATGGGCCTCAGAAAACTCACACTGCACGAAACGCTTGAGTACAGTTGTTACTTTGTGGCTGTGTGGTGATCGAGATGTACATACAAGGCGCAATTTTACTACATTGCATTGTCACTCTACCACTTCGCAATCGTAGCAGAGTTCTTTTTACTTCGGTCCAGTAGTTCCGGGTGTCTTCGGTTGTGTGTTGATGAATCAATTGGTCCAAGACATAATTTTAAATTATTATTATAGTCTAGCATTGCCTCCCAGCTTTATCCGTGATAATCGGGTCCAGGTTGCTGGTTTGGAAATAAAGCGAAACCTCTGTCCCGTATACACCTCTAGTGTAAATGAAAGTTCTATAAAATTCCAGCCATTCCAGAGGTTATCCCGAGCAAACAGAATGATAGAAGTTTTAAAAATTGTTATAAGCAAGAATTGTAAGAATAACCCCTCTATCTGTGTGTAAAAACTCATCAACAGCCATTCCGGAGATTATCCACCACAATTAGAATGAAACAAGCTTTAATCGTGGTTATATCTGCATCATAAGAACAACACACTGCATTTAAAACTTAGCTATTTTTAAGTCACAGACAGATGCTTAAATTTAGTTTAATGTATAGATCGAAGATTAACTATTTTATCTGGTACACAGGTAATGTATAACGCAATAGAGTTCGTGTAACGACTGAATGCATCGGATTAATGGGTGACTCATTTTGCCCCGTTACTTCCACGCCATATTGATTATTATTCGATGGTTTCGGAGTTCCATCGTTTGCGTCGTTCACCATGGCATTTAGGAAATGTTTCGCGCGTCCTGAATGTTATTTAGAGCCCATTGTGTGGTAGCTTCGGAACGGAAGTTAGATATGCGACAGGTATTACAAACTTAGTACTTGGCAACGGTCTGAAGCTAACTCACAGCATGCCTTTTGGTTTATGGCATTCTTGATGGAAACCGACAGAAATTCGCAAGGAAAACATTTTGAATGGATTGGTATTTAAAAAAAAGTTCTTTAAATAATAAAACTACTCAGCCTAGTTATGTTTTTGATAGTTTATGGGGAAAATGAGTAGTCATTTTGCTTCTCATACCCACATATTTATTATGCAGATGTATTCCCTTCTATCACACAACAGGTCACCGCATAAATTTAAACTCCTGTTGTCTGTATAATAATTCCTTAATAATTCTACTGAACACATTATTAGTATACACCATTATTGACGCAAGGCGGCCTTAAGAGGCGCAAGGAAGTAGGTATCCTTCTGTTTGTACTGATCTTATCTCACAAAAAAAATTAACGATAGTGCTGAATTGGTTGAAAACTCTGCATATACATGAAATTATGTTACAATAATAATAATTGTAATAAATAAATCAGTTAAAAGAATAGCGAAAAGTCACATCGAAAGATAAATGAAACAGATTTAAATGGAAAACATGTAGCCTACATATTAGCCGTAAAATAATTCTCAAATTGTTTTACTAAAATATTATTTCCTATAAAGATTTCTGAAAAAAAAAAAAGTTTAGTTTAAACCGAATCTATGATATGCACTGAAATACATATCAAACATACTTTTCAAGTAGAAAATATCTAGTTGAAATCTTGAAATGATCTTTCTAAAATAATATCTGATATTCACTATAAAATGACTAAACCGAACCAGTAGCGATGACATGCATGGGAAGAGATATCAAACGTACCTTTAAAATGGAATATTAATACAGAACACTAAATCTCCATATACCTCCAAGTTATTCCAAGCGACATAACGAATGTATTTTTAGTGAAGTTACTTAAACATCATTTATTCATAGCCGAATGGCGGGAACTGTCACGTTTGGAGTGGGTCAGAATTGGAAAGGTTTATTTAAAAACGTGGCCATTAATGTTGCATCCGTACTGTCTAACCCGGTCGGTTATACTTGGAACGATCGAACACGCTATTATTGGATTGTTTCGGATGAATGCTTCGGAAATTCAGCTGCCTTTTCCTGTCCAGCCATAATGTCATGCAGGCGGTCCGTTGATTAAAAGCCAAGTAATTAATGCGCTGTCTGTTTACCCATTCCCATGAGCTTTAGATTCAATACTACTCATCTATTAGTTATACTTCAGTGGAATGTTTAAACAATATTGTCTGTTGGTTATTGCGTTAGTGTCTGGCCGTATTGAGTTTGTTTTTGAATTATGGTTGAATGTATTGATGCATGATTATTGCCTCGCTTATATAACGCAATTGTGGTGCGATTTTATTGCCCAGCAGTGGGGAGTAACGAATGGCAAATACAGTTAAGGTTTATGTTTAGATGTGTGGCTTGGATTAGAATTATTGTTACTATGCCGACTTGGGTTTTTGTTAGTGCAAGATGGGATGACGCGGGGAAACGCATTTACGCGCCTTCACTGGCCCTGGGTGGGGTCCAGTGGTGTTGGGGTCTCGCGACACGTTCTAGTGCCGAATACTCACAAAAACCACCGCGAGTGCCATCAGTGCCACCCTTGGTGAGATGCCCCGGAACAACAAATCAATAGGGTCAGCCCCCTAAGGGACCAACTCCACCTCCAGAGACGGGGTTTGTCACGTACTACAGGACAGCCCCACCGACTTTGGGACAGTGCAATGGGAGTTCCCATCCTCGCCCCTTGCCCCGTGCACGAAAGCGCTGCCTTTTGTTGCTCTTTGGTCCCCTCTTCTTATAAGAGGGGTACCGAGAGATATTCCTCCTCCTTATCTTTAGCCCCCTTTTCTTATAAGAGGAGTGCAGAGATCCCCCTCGGTTCAATTAGCTTCGTCTGGGTACACCCCAGGCTACTAAGCCCCACCGTGACGACAGGGTATGAACCATGATGGGGGACCGATCCGACAACCTAGATCAGCCCCCACTGACGTTGGGGACATGCAATGAGGTCATGTGCCCGCCCTAACACCTGGCCACTCCTGGCGGACTCCTATACTAATGCAACAGTGTGTGCACTTGTGATATCGAATTCACTGTTTATATATTAGTGCACAAGCAGGTCGGATCACTGGACACACCAAATTTTATATGCCGATTCTCAGACCTGAATATTCAGGTCTGAGAATCGGCTAACTTTTGTCGGATCAGCTAGTATACATATAAAACCTTTTCGTTACTAAGTGACTGACGTACAAGGCACAGCCGAGACTACTCCACCTAGAAACTTGAAATTTGGTACATTTTTTTTGTTTTATGTTGATGTAAGTGAGGATTATTTTTAGAAATTCGATTTGTATTATAAAGGGAGTGTAATGCGGGTGGAGGGAATAGTTATAACAAGGAATTTTACTATATTACACGGGTGAAACCGTGTGGCACAGCTAACTAAACATGATGTCTTCCTATATAAAATTGACAAAATGTCCATTTTTAGCAAATATATTAAACTTTTGCGAAAAATGGACATTTATAATAGCTTTAGAGAGCTTAAATAAAAAACTATGCCATTTATATCGTACGTATAAAATTGCCTTGCACTAATACATTTTCTTCTTGTTCCAGGTAGAATTATGCAATAAATTGCAAGAAGTTCTTTGACTCAATTTTACCATCGTAATGTGGAAGAGACGTAAGTCGTAGACTTAAGAAAGTGAAATGTTTTGCACGTATTCTGTGAAAGAGAATTTTAAGGAATACTTGCAAATCATACGTAAATATTCTTTTGAAAAATTCACATCTACGTTGGTTTAGTGTCAAAGCGAATTATAATTCCATATTAATGGGAAAGAACATTTTTATAGTGCTCATAAACATTATAAATTTATAAGCTGTAGGTTATATAACATTTTTATACTTATATAACATTTTTATATAATATTTTTATATAATATTTTTATACTTATTATATATATATAACATTTTTATACTTATTTCGTCAACAATTTAAATTTCAATAACATCAACATGATTTAATTTGTACAAGAAGCTTTACAGCAACCATGAAAAATAAACTGTCATAAAATCCGTAAAACTTGCTTTACTGTAACGTGTAAATCGATTAAAATTTCAAAATATCTTACACAAGGATGTTCATGGAGTATTTGGTAGAAAATTAATGAACTATCATAAAGTATAATAAATAAACCCAAGAAGAAATAACTAAAGTTATTATTTATTACTCAATGTAATTAACGTCCTGTTGTAACGAAATAAAAGGGAAAAATTAAAAATAATTAAAGAGAAGTAATGAAATCACTTTTTTAACGTCTCCAGGATTTTATGTTAACAATTTAGGCGAAAAAAAGTACAAACATTAAACGTTTTGCGGATAGCGAGTGGTGTTATAATAGGATATAATATATTCAGGGTGAGTCAAATAAAATTAGCACGGTGAAAAATGTAAACGCTCCTCTTTAGTGCCTCGAGGACGTGTAAGTATTACGCTTGGCGCCCTTTTGTGGAGTTTTTCTTATTTCTCAAATGCTGTATAAGTCTGTGTATTAAAGTCTTTTGCTTTATATTACTGCTCGTAATAAATACTCATGTAATGAGCCTGGGTATTAGAACAGTTTTGCCATATTCTCTGCTTGTTAATTTTTAACATTGTATCATTTTATTTCAGTTGTAAAGAGTAAGTTATCTAAAATTCTTATTTGTAATACAAATAGAAATTTCAAGTATTCAGCATGATGAAATGATATCACTTTTTTATTTATCATTTATATATTTGAATTTTCATTGCGAAGATCTGTCAGTCAAGACAAAATTTACCTTCAAGTACATTACTACACCAAGTAATACAAGAGCCTTATCAGCAAATGAGACAGAAATAAGCAAACAGACTAAGAAAAACTGGACCAACTGAAAGTGAAAAAGAGAGATTACAATGAAATATATGAATGAAGCAAGTTGAGAAACAGCCCATTGAAGCGAGCTGATGCGGCCGGCTTGGCTGCCGCGAGCGGGTAGCGTGCCAGTTGGCGAAGGGCTACCGTTCGCTAATCTGCTATGTCCTCAATTATCAAACTAATCGCAACTGTATCGCATACCTCCTTCTATTGAAAAAGTATTAGTGATATTTTTAATCCATTTACTTTAGGCTATGATTGTATCTATGTAGATTTATGTATGCAGATTCGTATGTTCTCAGCTGAACGACTTGTAGTATTTGAACGTATGATGTATCGTTGGGTTAGTATTGGTTCGTATCGCCATGTCAGGCATAGGAATATCAATTAAATCAGTTTGTTTTTGTTTTGAAATTTAATGATAGGTTATTCTTACGAAAGTAACAGCAGATAATAAGATCAAATTTTTTTCATTATGTGTGGTTAAACATATGGTAAGAAAGTATCGTATCAGCCCCTATTTACCAATCGTCAACATTATCCTTTTTTTTCGGTGACGAAGGGGAATGCATTTCCGCATGATACCTGGGAGCCCGGGTAGACCCCAAGACCTATGTTGGACTCGGCCATTGGGTAGCAATACCAACTAAACCCCTACGGGAGCCTTCAGCCGCTATAAGTAGAGGGTCCCGAATCTGCAGGCAACTGGACCCCTCCAGCGACAGGCTGGCCTCAGTGAAAAGGCCAGACTTCACCTCCTCGGAGACTGTCCGGCTACTCTATGACAAAGAAGTGGACCGGGTTCTCATCCCGGCCCGACACGGCACACAGGGGCACTACTAAAGACGCTCCAGATAGCGCCTCTTTCGTACCCCCATTCAAGTCAGAGGAGGGAGTCCGCGTCAACAGCCTCCTCTCTCTCCCGCTCGTTGGCTTTCTTCTGGGACATGACGGTCTCGCAGAAGGAAGCCATCGCCTGATAGGACTCGTCGCTGCCGAGTCCTATCAGGCGATGGCTCGACTTTAACAAGTCCCCTCCGACAAGTG
Organism: Eumaeus atala; assembly: GCA_017140195.1. Lineage (NCBI taxonomy): Eukaryota > Metazoa > Arthropoda > Insecta > Lepidoptera > Lycaenidae > Eumaeus > Eumaeus atala. The sequence continues at coordinate 491,265 of JAFELO010008651.1, read as the reverse complement.
ATGTCAGATCGCGACGCATCGCCGCCCATCTCAGGCACACCTCGAGAGTGTGCTGGGCCGAGTCCACCGCCGCGTCACAATCGTAACACCGAGTCGTCGACTCCCTGCGGGCCGACTTACACAGATACTCACCGAAGTAACCATGCCCGGTGAGCACCTGCGTCAGACGGAAGGTGAGGGCTTTGCGCCTACGGCGTATCCACCGCTCGAGGACCGGGCGCAAGGCAACCGTTATCTCTCTACCGTAAAGTTGCCGCGCTAGGTCCTGCCCCCACCTCTGCATTAACGCCATATGCCCTAACCGGCGGATCCGTAGGATCTCGTCATGCGTGGGGCTCAGGCCGAGAGCTCTCCTATCCGAGACATAGGAGCAGCTCTCGGCAAGAACCTCCGCCACGAGTTCTCATGGGGGATCACCGGCTAGCGCTGTAGCTGCAGCCCACGAATCCGTACGGTACCCCCGAAGCGACCTCACTGCGACGACCCTCTGCCTGCAGACGGTGCTGGGTCGTCCGAGGTTCGGGAGGAGTCTGCCCAGCGCACTCGCCGCTTTCACTAACTTCGGTCTCACCACAGCGAAATGTGGACCGAAGGTCCACTCTCTCCTCCCCGAACTGCAGAGTAGCCCCCGGTGGGACCCCTTGTGGCCGGTTCCGCGGGAGAGAAGGGCATCGGTGTTCTCAAGTCTTACCCGAAGCCCTAACCTCTCTATGCGGCTGATCACGAGGTCAACGCCCACCTCGGCCAGCTGCGCTCATCCCCGGGCGTTGACGGGGGTGTCATCCGCGTAACAGATCCCGAGGAGGAGACGGCCTCGCAGGACCCAGTCGTAGCCGACGTCCCACAGGATTGGTCCAAGTACAGAACCCTGCGGGACGCCGCGCCCGATTCGCCGCCAATCCCCGGACTGCGACCGAAAAGATTCGCCTCCAACAGCCTCACGAGATTGGGTGGTACCCTGAAGAATTTCAGTGCCTCTCGTATCACGCTGTGCGGGAGACTATTGAAAGCGTTCGCGATGTCCAACGACACCGCTACTACCACCTCCCCCCTGCGTTCCGTCTCAAACATCACCGCCCGCAGGCGCTTGAGGGCATTGATAGTCGAACGGCGTGCCCGGAACCCGAACTGTGACTCCAAGAGTCCGGGTCCCGCGCCCTCCTCCAGATGCTGAACGAGACGGGAGGCCTCCCGTCTCGTTCCTACGAACGTTACTTCTCCCCGAACCGCCGCCGCATACCCGCGGCCCCTTACTTTGACTATGAGGGGGGGGCCGGCTCCAGGCCGCATCACGATCGCTACCGAGCCGTCGGTGTCCCCAGCCTAGCTTGGACTGGAGGGCACGGCGTACGGCTCGGCTACGATCGAGACGTCAATCGCCCACTTCGCCATGGATTGCAGAAAAAGGTCCTGAGCCCTGGCGGAGTGGTTGAGGTTCGCCTGGAGAACGCTGAGATGACGAGGCATTTTAGGCCATCTCTACGTCCGACCCCGAGCGGTTCCCCTCTGAGAGGGAGAGGGAACTTTCGCGCGCTGGACGGGGGGCTTACATGACATGCCTCCCATCAAGTGGCCCGCCGGTCTGCCGGCATCCGCGCACACCGCGCAACGACCGGTGGCGGAACTTGGTTTGCGGTAGCACAAATTGATGCGGTCAGTGTCACCGGGGCACGTACTGGACACGTGCCTCATCCCCAGGCAACGGTAGCAGTACCTGGGGCGCCCCTACAGAAAGTGTACGGTGATGCGGCACCACCCCACCGTTAGACTCCCAGCATCCAGCAGCTTCTTGGCCACTGTCACCGGGAGTTCGATGTGAGCCGAGCCCGAGCCGAACTGCCCCGTGCGATAGTTGTGCAAGGAGACCTGACCCGGGTGGCAGCCCCCCTCCTTTGCCACCGCAGTCGCAAGACGCTCTGTGGTGAACGCGTCACTCAGGCCCGAGAGTCTTAAGTCCGCCTTCTTCTCGGGCCTGGTTACTTCCGCCTCCTCCTTGAGCACCTCCTGCAGTCGGGCGGCGAGATTGTTCGCTTTCTCACCGCTGGTGGAGCCGGGCAGCTCTATAAGTCGCGCCCCGGTCGCTGATTAGCGAATCCGGAGCGGACCGATTCCCAGCTCCTTTAAGTCCACCGCCCCTTCCGCCTTCAAAAGTGCCGAAGTGTACGTCGTCCCCTTGATCACTGCCACCGGCCGTAATTTGACTATCACGGCCGAGGAGCGGGGGAGTGACAGCTTCGGCTTCGCAACCTCCTTCTTCTTCGCCGGCGGCGCTGGTGCCACCGGTTTCTTCGCCGCTTTCTGGCGGACGACGTCCGTCCATTTAGCCCCTTCTTGCTCTTCCGCCCCCCTCTCTTTTGGTGGGGCCACTACATTAGCGGTGGAGGGACCAAACGCCGTCCACTCTGGCTTGCTACCCTTCCCCTTTCCTCTACCCTTCCCCTTTGTGCTTTGGGGAAGGGCAGGGAAATCCCGCAAATTGGGTCCCACATCTACATCTTTAGCAGGGTTGGCCGCTGTCACCGTCTTCTTTGCTGCAATGGCTGCCCTGGTTTCTTCCGCCAGCGGCCTGCTGTCCCCGGCAAGAGGCGGGCGGCAGGGTGAGACAGGAGGGAGACGCTTCTCCAGACCCGATATGCGTGCGTCCACCATATTCCTCACCAGTTGGGCAATCTCCTTTAATAACTCGGACGACTTCGGGATACCTTCCGTCCCGCCTGTAGGCGCCACCAACTTCGCGAATTTTAAACAAAGACCCCCCAACAAGACTGCAACAGACGAAAATACACAAAACTGCACGGAAAACCACAACGAAACAGAGAAACAAGCAACACGACACAAGTGAGTGGCCCACAAACCCCTGCCCCGGGACGGAACGGTCAAAACCAGGACAAGTCTATATAGACGACTTACTGATTTTTCCGATACGAAAGCCGAACTACAAAAATATAAATATCTCCGCAACCCGTCCCCGCATCAGCAAAATTTAAATACTGAAAAAAGCGCCTCCAAAGACCTAACGATCGACACCACTGACACTATGATCTCAATACCGAGCATACACCAAGTACCGGATCATCAGTATCCTCTTTCAATGAACGCCAATACGGATGATCTCATGTTAGTCACATCCATCCCGGCCACTAGTATCCCCGGCGAAATTTAATAGTATTTTTTCTTTTTTTATTTATATTAGAAAAGATCTCAAAATAAAAATATTTGATTATTACATAAAAGAGTTAAAAGGTAAGGCCTGTTAGAAGATTTTCACATATTTTCTTTATAGGTTTGCGTTAGTACACTGATAAAAGGAGCATCGAAATAGGCCAAGAGTATACTTGAATCTTCTTTTGTAACTATGAGTGATTGTTCACAAATTCTATATATAGGGCTTTGAGAATAGCATCCCGCGTCGACAAATTTTTCTACACCCGCGCGCCCAGCGGGGTACTGCAAAGTGCTGATTAAAAGTTGCATGTGTTGCCAATAGGATTGAGGTTACCGCCTCCCGTATAGTGCGAACAGATTGCTACTTTGGGTATTGAGATTATTTATAAAATTATTTTAATTAGAACAATTCTCATCATAAAAAAAGAAATACTTTCCTCAGATTTATTTCCATATCTAAATACATTTCAAAAAATTGTAATGGCGTGGATATTTTAGAAGTGTTTAAAATGATTACTGATGTGTGTAAAGCATCACCATCATCAGCTATTGTCATCATAATAATTGAAAACTGAAAGATCATTAACTATATCATGTTATTCCTGTCTGCGTCAGTCCTTCAAATAAATTTGAAAAGTAATTTGCCGGTTACAAATTTTGCTTAAGAAGTCAATTCATACGTGTAACTTTATCATCGTTATCTTCCGACAAAGGGCTGATACAAAGGGCTGATACCTATCGACCAATAATGAGCATAATCATGAGCATGTTTCATAGCATGCGCAGTTGACCGACCCTGCTACTCGCATCCAACTTTAACGAGCTACGGAAATTGCTATCGCGTAGTCTATCATTAACGCGCAATTAGGCCCTAGTAAGGAATCTTAACTTTTTATTTCACATAACTAATAATATCAAGAATCATCATTACCATTGGCTGAACAACGTCCACTGGACGTAGGCCTTTCTCATAGAACGCTAAAAATCACAAACTCGAGCCATTGGTATCCAGCAAATTAATTCTCATATTTCATAACACTCGCAAACTTGAAATTTGGCAGATAGGTTCCTTTATACAGAAGAGTTTTTACTAAGAACGAATTTTACGAAACTCCACCCCTAAGCGCGTATTTGGGGCGGGGGGTGAAGTACGCAGGTGAACTTGCAGCCCGTAAGTCAAGTATAAATTCACGAAGTTTCGATCCAACACTCGCATAGGGTCACATTCGTCTTTTCGTTATTGTTTGAGATACATCTACAGAATTCGTAAAAAAAATATCGTGCAATTCGCAGGAGGAACAGACAATGCCTACTTAACAAGCTATGAAATGGGACGAAGCTCATTTGTTTCGTTAAATAAAAAAACCAGAGTTGTACAGGAAATATAAATAATTCCACAGCGGAATGCTTTAGCGGAGATTTTTACGGTGGCCCCTTTACAATTATTGTTATCCGCAGTGAAAGATAATTTTGAAACAAAAGCATCATGTTTAATGTACCAGATATTTTTGATGATGAATACATTATAAAACACATCTTTTCTGTGATTATGTTAGGTGTAGGTAGATACCTATATATTATAGAAACTTGTGTACGCAAGTTATAAATTCTAAATCTTCATTGTATCATATAAAAATAAGTGATATTAGAGACAATACAATAAAACTACTTTCACGGATTTTATCGCTGTTTATGTGATTAGCCCAACGCTTTACAGCAACCATGTTCATGGGCGGACTGACCCGTGACATCCGTAAATGTAGTTTTGTTGTAATGAGTAACATTGGCGTATACTTAAGACATCGACAATGAAATTCATATATATATTTTTTTTCATTGAATAGGGGGCAAACGAGCAATCAGAGCCTTTCTACGACAACCGATGTCCATGACTAACCACATAATAACTATGCCGATGCGTTGGCCTCCTTACGCCCCCCCATAGGAGGAGGTAGTGTGCATGATACTACATCCTAGCCGGTAGCCCATTGGAAGGGCCCCCGATTTGCAATGGGCCACCGGATACCGGGGGAAAGAAAAGCAACGCATATAGTGATTATGTGAATGTGCATGAGCGTCGGTAATGGTAAGAAGGCTCCTATTGCTCGTTTTCCCCCCGTAATCTATATAAAAAGTCAAAACTTCAATTTTCATATATTTGCTCTCCCGCACATGAGAATTCGTTAAGAATGTTTTATTCTACAAGTTTGTGTATTAGATATTTTTAAAGTTAGTAATCATAGTTGATATTGATATTTTTTAAGTGATTTAATTAAATGTAATATTTTATATTTTTATAAATATCTCCTATGTACAGGCTAAGACGAAGACCCATGCCTTTATTAGGGTTATAGATTGTTAACTTTATGTTCATTATGAATCTTTTAATTTTGCTCTTATTGTGTAAAACATACGCAATCTACGAACAAAACCAAAAAATCGATAGATGTGATGCTAAAAAATCAGTTTCATTAATTTCTCTAAAATAGTTATTACAATAAAGCTACTTCTACGGATTTATCGCGGTTTATTTAATTATTTATGGAGCCCAACGCTTCAGAAGCTTTACAGCAACCATGGTCACGAGTGGACTGAGTTGACAGATGTCCTGATGTACCAAGTTTTTAAAAGTACCCAAAGAATTATAATTGTAGTTGTTCCAATTAACGCAAACAGTATATGTGTGTCATTTTATGATAAATCTCATTTTGTACAAGGTCTCTAATCCCTATACAGACATTTAGCATTTACCCTTTAATATATCATTCTGACAACGCCTATATAATCTCCCGTTTGAAAACAATTCATTTTAAGATTCACTTCGCAATTCAGAGAATTTATTATCTTTATTGAATATCGATTGAAAGATTATTTGACATCTGTTTTGTGAACATTATCATCTGTTCTGCGATGTGTATCAGTACTCATATCTGAAGTTGCTACTGCACCGGGATCATCATGAAATCCTTTTAATAAAATAATATTGCATTGTCTATGCTTGAATACCTCGTGGTCAGTAATCATATTCAAACTCAGGAGGTCACGGGTTCGAGTCCCGGGGAGACTGTTATTGGTATCTTTCGATTCTCGGAATCAGGAAGTGCGTATTACAAGTCTGTGAACCGGAGACCAATCAGTACTTACACAATTGGCCAGAAGATGCATGAAAATCTTATGATAAGATGAATGTTTCCATGAGGGATACAATTATTCAGGAAATCTTGCTATTTGCTGAGGGAGACATGCAGAGAGCCGCAAAAGACTGAAAAACATGGTAGACAGACAACTGTTAGTATAGATACAAATCTATACTACTTCTTCAGTACTTATTAACAATGATGTCGTCGTAGCTGAATTTCGGCTACAGCGGCCATCTCTATTGAGAGGAACCATCTGCGTGGGGCATGCTATAATGCATGGGTGTGTGTGCAGACATAAGTTTTTTTAAATGCATAAGGGAGCAAAGGAGCAATCGGAGCCTTTTGATGACTACCGAAGCCCATGGACATTCGCATGATTGTTACGCAAATGCGTTGTCCCCCTGTCATCCCCTTCAATAAGCCACCGGATACAAGCACATCGCACGAAAGGTGACAGCGACGCTGTTACTTTACGGCGGCATCGAGTTCCCCCGATTGTCGGCCCGATTCCGTTGCATTGGAGGATGTAGCATCATGCACCACCTCCTCTTATCCAGCAGAGCACTACCTTTTCCTAAAATAAGTGCAAGTTTATTCCCTCGTTCCCTGTTCTTGTACCTCCACGGCTATCCGTTACGATTTTAGAGAAATTAGGCCCAAGTTCGACGGCTTTCCTAGGCAGGGGGTTGTAACGTCGAAAATGTCGTAAATCCGCACTCTTAATAGAATTTGGAAAATCCTAATTACACTTTGTGTACGCTCTGACCGGAGATTCGAACCCAGCAACGTACTTCTGTAGCAGAACATGCTTACCACTAGACTACGAGGAAAATACTGTACTTTATTTTTCTTCTTTATATATGCTCACTTTGTGCGCGGTGTTGTGATGCAGAGAATAACTAAGTTTCTATTTCTATTTATATTAGTACTCAGTGTACAACATTTTTAGTGTCTATTATAATAAAGCCAGCGTGTATATGAAGAAAGACAGCTAATGCTACGATGGCGATGATGAAATAGAAGAGCGGGTAATGTTCTATTACACGTAAACGTACCAGGTACTGTTTGTTTGCGCGTCGTATCGAACGGAGAGAAAAACCTCGCCATACCGAAATAGAAACGAATAAATATAGTTGAGCTACAGTTCGGTGGCTTACACATGCTCTCTTTGTTTATTGTCTTAGCGTACAGTTCAATATTAACAAATAGAATTGATTGAGATTAATTACTATTGACCTGTGAAGGCGGACTTTATACTGTTATGCGCGCTTGCCTGGTGTACTCAGTTTAAATACAATTGAATGCAGGTATATTGGTTTGATTTCTCTTAACCTAGTACGCCAACAATGTCAAGGTTTGGAAGGTAAAGTACTAGGTGATAGATATCAAACCGTACGGAACGCAACAGCACAGGCTATCACTTGACTGTCCCATGTGAGCGGGAGGTACGTCCCCGATCATTCCAGCAAAAAATCGGCTGTAATGCAACATGATGTCTACGAGCGTCGGTTTCCGCTAGGAGGCTCTCATAAATCATTTCCCTTCTATACTTTAACGTACACCTTAGTTGCTACAATACTAAGAGAGTCGATGTATTTGCCTTTTAGCTAAAACCATAATACGATGATAATTTCCTCACAAAATACGCAACGGTCATCGTTCTGCAATCCCAATTCATGAGAGAAAGAATTAAGATATTTTAATATTAGTATGGAGTACTTAAAATGTCACAAAATTTTAACGTGACGCTGAGGCCGTTACGTTGAATTAATTCGATAAAACTTCGCTGGCTCGACGTTTATGATCTTTAAGTGCTCACTTGTCTATCCTGATGGCAGGAGAGGAATCGTGACAAAAAATGATGATAGGAGATTAATGGACATCCCGAAACACAGACCTGTCTGCGTTTTAGAGCCCCTTCAAGAGACAGATGAATGCCTCTTATGTTAATGTGGAAATTGTACCTCTCACACTACTTGTATTCTTTCATCTTTTATTTTAATTTAAAACTTGATAATTATTAGAAGTGAAGGTAAATTACATACGTACTTTAAGGGGCGTATTTTAAAATACTTTGGTATGTAATGTAGAATGCTGTCTATGGGTATCTCGTGAAATTTTAAGGATGACCAGTCTGCCCCGTTTACTCTGTCCATACGTCTGCCAAGGAAACCTAACGGGTACTTACTGGCGACCCAGAGTCATGAAATTTGTCAAGAAGCGACATCTAACTTCATGTAAACATGACTACACAATGAAGACAAATAAAAATACCACAGAAAAGATCTAACACAAATTTATATTTGTAGTTTATGTCATACCAAATGTTTGGACACGCTCGGGACTGTATCTTTGCCAATATTATAGTTTGTCAGTTTGGTCACCCTTTCCTCTCTGGAACCCCGACGACCGCTTGCGAGTTGCACTAACCGCGTATCGGGATGCGTCCTTCTCATCTGCGGCAAAGGAGGGAGGTCGGTCCCCCCTATCAACCACAATCACACCTAGACCATCGCCCGATGTATCTTATATTAATCGATGAAGCTACACTGGGCAGTTCCGTCAGTATAGAGCATCGAAAAAAAGTCTCAGTGTAATGTTATAGGTCCTTTTTAACATTTAAGGGATGCGCCCAAATTAAAATAAAAGCGTTCTTAATATTAAATTTGAATTTTTACCTAGCACACGAAACAATGTTTCTCGCTGCAACGGCTAATAGCTTATAATCAGTAAACGTATCATTAGGGCATTGATTAATAAAAGTAATTAATTAATAAATATTAATATTAATAAAGTATCGAGCCAACACCAAGAGACAGTCTGCGTCTCAAAAGCGTCCGTGAAAAATTCATGCGCGTAAGGTTGACTTTGCAAAAAAAAATGTTAACGTAGAACCACGGATGCTCTTCAGGTCAGTGTGGAATCGTGTATCTAATGCGTTTTTGTAAATCGATGCTCGGGGATCATTCATTTTAAAAAAATGAATGCGCCCTAGTAAGAATATATTAAACCCAAGGAAAATACGATTTAATGGTCAGGTCTGGCAACTATTGTTTGAATTTGTGAAAGGTATATACTTTGTGCAAACTCAGCCGCTATTCATATTTAAATATTCATTTTAACGGGAGCTCGGTACGAACTCGACAACTCTACCCACGCGATAATCTCTCCTTCAAATGTATATTTCATTTGTGTAAATGCTTACACGACGCTATATTACGTATACACACACGTACGCTCACTTTTCCCGCGTGAAAAGGTGGATGTTATCATCCCGTAAAATTGATTTATTTAATACAGGTAAGTCTAGATTATATTTTATTGCAAAGAGTTAAATAAAAGGTACTTAATGTTGAGTGTTTGCTACTGTAAGAGAGACTTTAGTAAGAGATTGTGAAGCGGAATTGGGCTGCTCATTGGAATGATTCGGCTAGGTATGCATGCACGTGCGGTTCGTTAGATTCCTGAAGGAGGGCAAATAATCGGCATAATAACTATAAAAGACGTTAAAGGGCGTCGGCAGTCATCTAAAGGCTCCGATTTCTCGTTTGTTCATCTGTACAAGCGTTTGACTTCAGATCATAAATCATTTCCCTTGGAGAGTTTTCATAATCATCACGATAGCGTAGGCCTTCAGGTAAATATTATATCCTGCTCCGATTCTGTTGCATTGAGACAAGAACACAGCCCTTTCGAACAAAACTGCTAGGAAGCAATTTCAGTAGATTTTTTCTTGGTGGATTTCTACATTACCGAGTACCGTAGAGTTAATAATCTATGTGTATGTTAATGAAGCTGAAGATTGAATAATTCAAAAAATACTTTGTATGGTAGCTGCATGAGGTGCTGTATACCGGGACGATAGGACCGGAGTTACGCGGGCCAAACCCGAAGTGTTATATTGGTCTGATTTGCAATTATTTTCTGTATTCGGTATTAGCGCATTTACCGAGACTAGTCTGTCTATGCCGTTAGCCTTTCAAAAGGCTTTTCTTGCTCGCTTGCTTTATTATATAAAAATATTATATTATATAAAAATAACGTACTTATACTTATATGTGTATAAAAGATAATATTCTATAACAGTCATTATCCCCTTTTTATAATGTATTTTGGAAAATTAAGAGGCGTCTTACAATAATTTACGCTTATTTCATCAAACTTTACTGCGCTACAATCTCGGAGTTAACTTTAAGTGAAGCAGTTGGACCACTCGAAATGATATTGGTAAATAATAACAGCAAGAATATTTTCTCTAAATACCAACAGGAACATTTTCTCGAATGTTTCATTCTGTCTTTTATATCGCTGAATTATTTTTTGCGTATTACCTTTATTGGACACATATCATGGCAGATATTTGACATTATAACGATTTAGACAGTAAATTTGTAGATACAGCTATGGAAGGTAAGCGCCCAGCTTACGAGCATTTATTTCAAACATCAATACCACATCTTCCCTCTGATATGATCGCAGGGAGCCCGAGGGAATGCTGAAAACTGCATTGGGACCCGCGATGAATTTAATCAGAAAAAATAGGAGGAGAAGGAAGTGTTTCGAGCTATCTAACGGGACAGTCGCGATAGTGACTAAAAACAAACAAATAATAATAGATAGGTATAACCGAAATAGAATAAATTTAATATTTTAAGTTGCTTCAAATTGCACTCGCTTGACAAATTTCATCAAGATCGGTTCTATTGTTACGGTGATCTTTGCGGACAAATACCGAGACATGACATTTTTATATATAGAATTAGCATCACCCCGCGGTTTCACCCGCGTGTCTCCGGTCCTATTAGTCATGTATCATAGTACATATCATTGTAGCCTTCCTCGGTAAAAGATCTATTCAACACTAAATTAATTATTCATTTCAGTTTGTAGTTCCTGAGATTAACGCGTTTAAAAAACAAACATGTAAAGAAACTCTGCAGTTTTATATTATTACTATCTACAACAATTTTCGCGTTATTGTTTCTATTTCAAACGAATTATGAAGTGTTTGCTGGCAGTTACAATTTTCATTAAAAAGTATAAAGTAGTTGTGAAATGCCACCTGCAACAGTGTCATTGAATAAACACCGACAACTCCAAGTGCGATTAAACAAAACTGCACTAACTCCTCTTTGTAATCAAGAGTTAAGACAAGTCGTTGTTTCATTTACATAAAGAAGTTAATGTATAAACCAAACACGTAGCAAAACAGGTACGTAACGCGGGATATTAACATTTTCTGGATGCAAAATGTACTTATGAAATGCGAATTTCATTTTCTGTAAAGATTTAAACCAAACCTTATAAGAAACTAGCAGTCCGCACCGGTTTCGTTTGTGAATAAAGGAATATCGCATATGTACTCTCGAATCTTCCTATGAAATCGCACTGTCCGTGATGTAAACCGGAAGAAATTACGTTCAATAAATCACTCAGCTTTTTATGACGTCATTTTACAATGTGTAGAAGTTACGCAGAGAGTGTTGGTCGGATCAGTGTATTAATATCATATATAACCACCTCTTGGTCTAGTGGTAAATGTATTGAGCCACACGCGGGGCCCAGGTTCAAGCCCCGGGACTATACAAAATTGTTAGTAGGTTTTTAAATTTCTAATAAGAAACCGCAGTTAGGTAGTTGGAGATTTCATACCCCGTGCCTCGGAAATCACGTTAAGCGGTCTGCCATGCGCTTGATTTCTCTTTGGTCGTGTCGGATTACCATCCGGAATAGAGAGTGCACATATGACAATCATTTGTACGTCCTGCTGTTCTCAATAGTGATGCCGCTGTAGCTGAAATTCAGCTAGGACATATCGTAAGTCCAGATTTTACATATAATCAATCAACCCAGGTTGGTTTTTGGGCATATCCAAAGTTAATGTTGAGCATTTTTAATCTTGTCAGATTATAGTATTTTTATTAGATCAATTAGTAATTACCAAAGTTTGGAAATGAAAAATGTCCAGCTCTTTACGTTAGTTATAGTTAGTACGCGTACGCGTTAGTATAAATCTAATAAAACCTTCTTTTAAAAAGTGGAGGACTGCGAATGTCACCCAATAGCTGCATCAGTGGAAAAGAAAACGCGCTATTAAATTAATGGTATGCGAAATCGAGGCTGGCTCGCCTAATGGCTGCCGCGCTGGCTTGTGTCGTATGCTTTTCGCCAGACAGATTAAAGCGACATCATTTGTATGGTAATTGCGCTCGTTCGCACGTGAGTTACTCTTCCACTAGCGTCTATGCTTCCTTCGAGTCAAAGTGTACGAAGACACGATCGTTTCATTATGAGCTAATGATTTAATGATCGGGATAATAGTTTTTTTATGTTGCAAATTTAAATTCATTTAAATCAGTCTTCATTAATGTCTAGATTAACGTTCATAAATTTATTCCCATGTTCTCCGTTTCACTTGACGGGTCCCTCTCTTGCACGACAAATTTACTGTCTGTAAGATGAGACTCTTGTTATGTTAAAAAGTATACATAAAATTTATCAAAATGATATTTCAATTTGCACAATTTTTTTTAAGACCACTTAACGCCTATAGACTGTAATAAACATTATAAGCTAGTGAATAATGAATTGAACAGAACATCCCATATTGGCGTATTCAAAAAAAAGGTAAGTGAGTGTAGGACCCGCATTAGTTAGAGCAATAGTGATTTACATTATATAACACCGGCTGCGTCTGTCATGCATACTCCATAATAAGTATCATCACTAGCCTTCTATAGTTTGCAAACGTCTAGATGGCTGATCCCTTACCTACTACTTGCATCTGACTGGAACCGATTAGCATAGATGGACCGTTTACTAATATTCTTGAAAGTCTACAATCAACACTTTATAATACGGACTGTAAAATTAAATGTAAACGTTTTATTGTAATCCAGGTAATCTCGTAATTATTATAAGTAAGAGCGTGAAAAAAAAGTTAAATATGCAAAATTATACCCACCTGAAATATACGGTTCCTTTTTCTTTTGGCGACGTTTACGCGCCATCGCCGTGCCTGTATGGGATCTAGTAGTGCCGGGCTCGCGGTATATTCTTATACCAAATATCCACTAAAACCACCGTGAGTGCTGCCTTTGCCGCATTCGGGATGGGGTGGGGTGCTCCGGACCAACTTTGGGACAATGCAATGGGAACCTCACCCCATCCTTGCTCTTTATGCAAAATCGCCTCCTCATCCATTTCTTTAGTCCCTTAGTTTTTACTCTTCCTAAAAGGAGAGCAAAAAAGCAGCCCCCTCGATTTAGTAAGCTACTAAATTTTTTTGGGTATTTAGTTAGATACTAATACCTTCCACTAGGTGAACGCATATGTCTATCATGAAATCTACGTCAAATTATAAAACATAAAATCCGACTGCTTGATATACTTTCATGTACTCAGTTTCACTCGCGTTATTAAAACTGATGTTACGACACCTCAGACTTTGAATCTGTCAAACCGTTCAGGTTGTAGCAGGTAATATAGAAAATATGCGTTCACACTTGTATATATACACAGATACATTCATTTACATATACACATTCACTAGAAAAACATTACCACCCCATACATGTATAAAGTAATGATGGCTGCTTGAGGAGTTGGTAACCTCTCCACCATAGTTCAAGCCTTGTCGTGGCGGTGGGGCTTAGTAGCTTGGGGTGAATCCAAGCGAAGTCAATTGAACCGAGGGGGATCTTTGCATCTTATAAGAAGAGGGGGCTTAAAGATCAGAAGGAGGAATCGCTCTCGGTACCCCTCTTATAAGAAGAGGGGACGAAAGAACCATAGTAGGAGGCACTTTTGCGCACAAGCAAGGGGCGAGGATGGGAACCTCACCCATTGCACTGTCTCAAAGTCGGTGGAGTTGTCCTGTAGTACGGGGCAACCCCATCTATGGAAGTGGAGCCGCTCCCTTAGGGGGCTGACTAGCCGTCGAGGTGCCCTGATAATTTGTTGTTCCGGGGCACCTCACCAACGATGGCACTGATGGCACTCGCGGTGTTTTTTGTGGGTATTCGGCACTATCATATGCCGCGAGTCCCACATACCACTGGACCCCACCCAGGGACAGTGAAGACGCGTAAATGAGTTTCCCCGCGTCAACAAAAAAAAAGGAGTTGTGAGAATGCCATTAGTCACAGTTTCGAATCAGCGTACTTATACTCGTATGTACATCCGCACAACTTGATGTTATGCAGATGCGAAGCCTTCCTTCACAATTCCCCTCTCTATGTCTTACGGAATACTATTCAGTTCACTGCCAAAACTCGTCAATATAGCCACACGGTTCACCAGCATCACAAGAGCGAGCGGTACTCTCCCTGCATATTTAATCCTAGGTATATAAGTATTTAAGCGTAGTGCGTATCTTCAATTCCTGGCAACGGTTCCCAAAGCTACCTGTCATATTAAATTATGACAATCCAATAACGGTGAGGTAACGACCTGAACCCGAATTATACGTATCGATAGATGCCAAGTCCAGGCACAAAGCTTGGTGCATCATACACTGGCGTTATAATATAAGCTTCGTCAATAAAGCATAGGTCGTACGGACTAGCTAAGCTATCACTGAATGTATTATGAGGTTCTATTTTGGTAGCTGCATTTTGGATGGTTATTGAATATGGACGACGATTGCTCGCTGTTATTTTAATCACCAGGCTTTTAAATTGTTACATTATTAATTTGTTTCGATTTGTAGTACAGGAGCGATTATTCTATTATTAGCCAATTTATTATTTTAATTCGATCTTAGGAGTAATGAATGATGTGTGTGAGGTTCAGTTAAATAGCTACATTTACATACCCCAGTAATAGAATAAGTTCGCACATTTATCGTTCTTTTAATGACAGTTAAAACATCATAAATAAGACGTAGATAACGATCGTATAGTAATAATTGTTTGAGACTTTCACGTTTGTTACATATTTCGTAGTTATCTAACGGGTTTTAATGTGATACTTAAAATATTTATTACTATTAAGATACTGGCAAAGTTTTTAGTAAACACTTTGCTAGACGTTTCGACCGGGTTACACCAACCTGCCAATCGGGACCAAAAACGTTACATAACTACAAAAAAGATCGTATAGTAATGTTTACGCTGTATCAGTTCAGATAAAGTAAAACCGACTATATGAGAATATATTACAACCGAGGATAAGTTACATTATTTTTTTCTATGCATTCTGACTATCAACGTATCCAGCTGTGCGACAGGAGAGAATAGGACATAAAAAACACTAGGAGCAATTGTCCCTAGGTATCCTAGGTGAATGTGTGAAAGAAATTATTTTTCCTCCAACTAGGCATCCTGGCACAATTTTACGCCATCATTGTGAGCATAATGTACTTAACTAGTAATGTTGGTAATGCCACTACCACTTACAGAAACCATATAGTACACTCACAGAGCTACCCTCGTCACCAGTGTTGCCAGTCATCATTTTCTGGACCTTTGCTTTTGATCGAAATGGAATTCTTATGAACTCACAAAATTTGGTGATTTGATGGCAGTACCACTTTTTAGAGTATAAGGGGCGAAACGAGCAGTCGGAGCCTTATGACGACTACCAAAACCCGTGAATATCCGCATAATTTATATGCAAATGTGTTGCCACGTATCGCGACAGAACAGCCATCACGACAAGCTCACTTATACTGGCGTGAAACGATTATGACATCGCATTTCGGATGGTTTAGGAGAATCAGGAGTGACAAGAGCTGCGATTAGAGATTGTTACTGAAAAGCATCTAGTTATACAGATACACAGATCTGTCACGGATTAGTTTGTGTGCGAGCACATCAACTGTCAACAATTTCCATTCAGTCTCATTCGCTCAGCGTAGCTCGTCATTAGCATTTGATAATCTATCGCATTGCATAGAAATCGAGCATGTGAATTTACATGACGTAACGTGTGCAATATTATTGCGTCCATCGTGCGATCTCTGACGTGTTAGACTGTTATTCGTTGCCAGTTTATGGGATATTTTATATATATTTTTTATATATATAATGGGAGAGTTGTTGTTGACGCATACAGACAGACAGACAGCGAGTAGCTGTCTGACCATTGGAGGGGCTGAGGAAGGGAGAGCAGCGCATATGGACAGCAAAAACGGATATATATGGGCGTTATTAGTCGTCAAAAAGCACTGATGTCTCGTCTATCCCCAATATACTACAAAAAGGCATTCTTTTTCAATAGCTTCTACCTATTTTTATAAGTCGGTTATCAATATTTAACCTCTAAAGTAAATAAATTCATATTTTCTTAGCCCTCCAGCTCTGTCAGTATCGGTGTCGGCAATCTGTCGGCCAATTTGAATAATTTGACTTTTACTCATCAAAGAGTTCCATTAAAACGAGCGGTGTTTCGCCCAAATCACAATTTCAATTTTGGAAATAAGGTTTGATGCCATTGCATATCTTTATTTACAGCTGTGATTTTATGAAATAATATTTACTTTGGGTGGCCATGGAAAGAGCACGGGTTTGAAACCCCTCGGCATTTTTAACATAATATTATTCTCTTTTATAAAGTTTAAATATGACGCTTTTATACTTGTTACATAGTTAATATTCCCGACGCCATTGAACATACGTTTGTTAAGTCTAGAATACCTAATATACCTAATAGCAAGGAATGGTACACCTAACAATGCTACACACACATGATACGTGCCCAGGTACATGCATGTCTAAGACATAGTTAACCTTATTTATTGTATAGTCAGGTTTACCAACAGAATTTGAACATTATTAATTAATTCAAAATGTAACAGTGATGATGTGAAAATGTTGGCGTGACGTCGGATGTAGCGGGCCGCGTGACGCCATCCGGCAGCCACTTGACATCTACGGCACATCCCAATTACAAGCAGGACACATTTAATTATACGTTACGAAATACTCTCACTATTGGGCGACCAGTTACGGCAGATATAAGGACAAGTCAGGACTTCATATCCCATATTGTGAATGTTGTATATTGTGCTTTTAGAAGGGAGGAACTTCTATGCTAATGTAATAATACCGCGCATTACTGGGTAGACTTACTTTGGATTAGAAATATATATTTAAAATTCATGTAAAACACAAATTGAAATTATTTCTTCAAGGTTTCTTGGTTTGAATGCGGGCATTGGGCATTTTTTGTATGAAACAAATGATGGACAAAAACTGGACAAATATTTAATAATTATAAATAGACGAGTATTCTAAAATGGCGCTTAAAGTTGTATCATCATCATTAGCCGGATGACGTCCACTGCTCGACGTATACCTCGCCTACAGAGCGCCACAGGTCTCCGTCACGAGCCACTTGCATCCAGCGGTCCTAAAGTTACATTATGTTTTATTTCCGGACTATGAATGAACGACTTGGTGGTCTATAGTCACTTTTCTCAATCTTCATCAAATTTTATGGAAAAAAAATCTAAACTTATTATTCAATTGTGTGACATCTGTCCGACAAGTATCGTGTGATGTATGAGTTTCGAGTGGCCCATTGAAGGGGAAGACGAAAGGAGAGCATAGCCGCTGCTAGTAATCGACGGCTCCAGTTACTCGTTTACACATATATTATTAAAGAAAACAACTAACTAGTGAGGCTGCTCGTTTATAAACTGAAATAAATTTCACGCACCACGAATATTTATTATCCTGATTAGATTGTGTTTAGCTTAATGCACGTTTCTCATTTCATGTTCTGTTACTAGGTAGTAAAACGATTATATTGCAAACCCTTCGTACAACTGAATATATAGGAATTAAAACTATTGGTCAAATGAAGATACTGCAAATCAACTTTATTGAACTGCGAAGTTTATGTACAAGATACGGGCGCACGTTTTATTTCCGCGCCCGCATCCTGGGAGGTAAACTATGTGACAAATGTTATAGACGAACTCAAGTTTTTTTATAAGAGGTAAAGGTTATTTGCTTTGCGACACTTGTAGACATATCTACATATAGAGAATATGCAGATGCTGTCTATATTATTTCTATGCAAATATCCGAAATGTCATAAAACCAAATTAAACTCGAGCAAATAGTCGGACACTTAATTATTCAGGCAAAATATGCCATTGAGTGAGAGGTACGAGTATATCCACGGCCGCGCCATCCGGATCCGGATTTAAGACGCTGTTACGTTTATTCATCTCATTATATTTTAGAATATTAGACTGGAAGTTTTATAAACGTAATTCATAGATTATTTGCAGAGATTCCTGCTTTATAAATACATGCTGCATTACTTATTACAATTAATGCTAGTAAAAATATCATTCTCCTCCTAAGATTAGATATGTTGAGAAAAACACTTAATATGAATAATACATCTATCACTTTTAAATTCATCTCACACTTGGCCGTTCCTGAAAAATGATAGTATCAAGAATGCTGAATTTTTATTTTCAAGTCTTCATTTCATAACTGGTTTTAAAAGCACGTGCTTCATTTTATGCTGCCGACCGTTTTTATTTCACATTCATCTATTCTTACACTAATAAAGCTACGTGTACACAAAAATATCAAATCTGATTCAATAGT
The DNA here is from genome assembly GCA_017140195.1 of Eumaeus atala. NCBI lineage: Eukaryota > Metazoa > Arthropoda > Insecta > Lepidoptera > Lycaenidae > Eumaeus > Eumaeus atala. The sequence goes on along the minus strand of JAFELO010008651.1, from coordinate 472,391 downwards.
GAAAACTTTAACACCATTCAGGTTCCATTCATGGCTGCCTATTTATATTTCTGCATAAAAAATCAACCAAGGTATTTACGAATTTCAGTTTTCCATAAAGTATACACAATGCACCTATTTGAACAATATTTTTTATTATAATTATTATTTTAAACAAACATTTCGCGCAGTATAGCAATAATGAGATTGTTCGGTTACGTTGTTTTATTCGTAAACTTATAAAAGCTTCGGATTGGTCTGTGATTGATCAGAAATGGAACCCATATCCTGCTATATAAATTTGTCTATCTTTAATGGACATTTCCACCAAAACAATTCCTGTTTCTCCAGAGATTATTGCATACAAAGACATTGAAAGACACATAAAAAGCTAAAAAATGGTCGTTTAGTATCATAAAAACAAAACAGTACTCATGAAAGACCCTACTTATTTTACTAAACAAACAACGATAAAATCCGTTTAAGTATTTATTATAATGTTTAACTTTAGCATAAAACTAAGAAATCATGGACATTTTATTTATATGTATTATAATATTATAATTTTTATAATTCAATGCATCAAAATAAAAGAAGAAACATTGTGTTATACGTCATTGAAACTAAAAAAAAAACACACACGCGAAAACCCAAGTGCGCATGCGGCTTTATAAAAAAACTGTTTCAGCGGCAGAAAATAGTCTTGGCGATCAAGGAAAGTCATAAAGTTAATCTATCGATCTAAAGAAATGATTTTATGTGAACACACATTAAAGTAAGCGTTTGTACCGAGTTTACGGGAGTATAAGATTCTTTGCGTGTTTGGTGCGCTCGTAAAATTATACTGTGCCCTGGCCTCCAAATAATAAATCCTTCTAAAAACGATACCATTTTTCTTTGGCTCATATTATGAGACATAGGCGACTATTCCGTATACTATCCGGATTTGTTAAATTAGTGCTATTGTGAGGGTTCCGGATGACAGTTTGAGAAGAACTATTAGAGTATAGTACATGACTAATTGTTTTCAAGTATAATATTATCGATGATTAGATCCCATATGAAATACCGTAAATTTTAATATAATTGTGTAAAGTTTTTTACCTAGGTTCTGCTAGTGAATCATCCAAGCATTAGATAATCGCTTGCATAAACTTTGTATACATCCACGTGTGTGTGTGTGTGTGTGTGTGTATACACACATATATACATATACGTATATTATTCACGTTCTCCCTGTTCTGTTGTGTGCAAGTAGTTTTTCCATAGGTTTTTGATGACTACTGATGCCCGTAGACTTCCGCATCATGGTCATGCATGCGTATAGGCCACCGGCTACTCACAAACCGCACGAAATGCGACGTGCCATAGTCTTCACTCCGGTATCGTGAGAGTTGCAATGCAACATAATACTGCCTTTAACTAAATTTAATATATCGTCCAAAGAACACCGCATAGCTAAATAAGATACTGCTATAACTTCTATACTTTTTGTAAGAGTTAGTTGCATGCTGCATAGGAGGAGGTAGTACCATGCATATGGTGCATGACACCACATCTTCCTATGCAACGGAATTGGGCCGGCACGACCGGGGAGATACCTCTCGCTCACATGAAAGCGACATCTTCGGTGTCGAATTTCGGTATGAGAGTATCCGGTGGCCTATTGGGGGGGGGGAGCAACCCTTCGGCATTATCTGGATGTTAATGGGCGTCGGTAGTCGTAAAAAGACGACGAATTCTCGTTTGCCCTCCGGTACTATAAATAAAGAATACGTAAACTCCTCCTTTAGCTGTCCCATAAATCCTAATGCCGACATTCTTGATGCATTCAGTCTCCCGGATCCGGATGTAGCAATGTCACGGCTACAATAAGAGGAATTGAAACTTCAACTTTATTACATCACCGTAACGTGAGGACATCCAAGAAGTATTTGGATATTGAAACGTAAATTTTCGAGAGGAGATTGTGCAGCGTAACTCTGGCACCGGCGAGGTTAATGACTGCGGGGTCGGCCATTGTTTTGGTAAACAATGGAGCGGCAGGTTGTCTGTCCTGACGTACGCCGCGCACCCTTACTCGCATGTGAAAAACGTAAGCCTAATCGTGTTTTGAGTATATTTTGAATTTACGTTTTGTTCTCAATTCTGCCGATTGTATCTACTTTCGTGCTAAAGTTCAAATTATCTCTACTTTTTTTGTAAGAATTAGTGCCATGGACTAGAGCCGAATTTCGCCGGCACGACCGGCGAGATACTTTTCACATTCATGACGATTGCTATGCTGTCGCGATTCGTGGGGTACGTGAGTATTCGAGTGCCAATTGGAGGGGATGATGACGGAGGGCAACACATCTATACGACAATTATGCGGATGTTTATGGGCGATGATAGTCATCAAAAGTCACACCTTTTAAGGAAATTTAAAAATGTAGTTTGAGATTACGATTTCTAATGATTCGAGTCATGTTGAGATAGGGCTTCTTGAATTGTACAATCTTAGTAGACTAGGTAGCATTCCATCAATGTAAACATCATTAAAGAACTTATATATATACAATGGAAACATCTGAATGTGAAAGATGAAAAAGGTAAATATTCAAAACGCGAAGGCCTTTTTCTCGGGTTAAAATGACTGGATCCGCGGATAATTAATGGCTTCATTTATGTTTCTGCTTTTGAGAGCCCTGATTGTGCTGACCGCTTTTTTCCCTTTTTGTTCATAGGCGCTCATTTTGCGTGCAAATTGTTATTGTACGGGCCAAATTGAAACTGTAAGAGTTTGCGAATCTTTCGCCTCGCTATATTAAGAACCGGGTAACTTCTACTAAGTTTTACAAATTTAAATTTTGTACCGATTTGTTTTATTATTGTTTTATTATACCAGGTAGGGGAATGGTAATAGGCAAATCGCTTTATGGGCCTAGCAGTCTTTCGTTATGTGCATAGTAATATTTTACATGGGAATACTATTACAGTAAGTAGCTAAGACGCATGTTTTATTTTTCATATTATTGAAGGACAAAGAGATGTCTAAGTACCGCCTGTCACGGTCCCTAAAAATCAACTTGTTTGTTAAACATTTACCAGTTGAAAGGTCATTATAGTAATGAAAGTGTTGAAAGTGTTGTAAATTGTGACTTCCTGGGTTCGATTCCCGGTTCGAACTTAAAACTATGAATAGAACTTTTGTGGCGTTGAAATTTCTGCGAAGTAGTACCCGTTCAGTCAGGAAGTTGGCGGCATTATGCTCACGTCTCGGAGAGCTTGTAAATCTGTCAGTGACCTTTTCTCAGTTCAGTCGTGTTTTATAAGAGGGCAGTCCAAGTAGAAGTAGTGATCTAGGGATGTATATAGTTTTTGTGAATAGTAAAAACCTATTTATATGGTTACTTTCTGTTGCCAATTTGATGAAAACTTGACTAACAGTCTAAATAGCAAGAGGTATTGCCATGCCGCATTGCAGCGGAATTAGGCGGGAACGACTGGGGAGGCACCTCTCGCTCACATAATACAGGCGTAAAGTGTAATTTTAAGTGTCGCGTTTCGCGTGGTTTGTGAGTAGCCTTTGGGGGAGAAAAGAGGAAATCACCGCATCGGTATAGTAATTGTGCGGAATTTCATGGGCGGGGATAGTTTTTAAAAGGCACCGATTGCTCTTTTGCCCCTCTAAACTTAAAAAAATTAAGGAAGTTTTTTTTATTTAAATTATAAATGAATCATCGTATTGTATGGATGTATCGTAGGCGATAATTTGTAATAGAAGCAGCTCACATTCCCCTCACAAATATTATTTATAGATGGAAAGTATTTTACGTAGGAATGTGAAACCACTTATTCAATTGCAATCGATTCAGAAAACAAAGTCTTAAAATAAGTGTGAATATTGTTTCAAGATTCAGCGAAAGATATAAACTGAAGATCGAGCGGAAGATATGAATATATTATCAATTATATCTCAAAGAACAGCAAAATAGAAATCAAAGCGTAACATAAAAATAATATATCATTCAACAACTTTATTGGATAAATGTCCGTCATGTCTGAACAGATTCAAGAGATGATTTGCTTCACAAAGATGTTTGTAGTTGATTTACTGCGAGAACTTACATACAGTTATGCAGATTTCGTCTGGATTGAGAAGGTTATTGTTATTCAAGTCGCGAGGCCTCGCCGCGCTCCGAATATCCCCTCCCCCCACCCCGTCGCAGCCCTGACCTCTTGAACTCGGAAATGTCAGCGGGACAATATGTTATATTTTTATTACGATTATAAAATGCAAAAGAAATCAAAAATCAAAAGTCTAAATAAAAGATATCTGAACGGAAGAGAACATGTATATGTGAGTGACACTTCTTGAACTCAGTCGTGTCAATGTTACAAATCTATTTTAATTGCAATTTAAAATAGATAAATATGTAAGTGGTAAATTCCATGCATGGTGCATGACACTACGTATCCCAATGCAACGGAATTGGGCCGACACGACCGGGAAGGGAACTCTAGCTTACTTGATACCGCCGTAAAGTGACACCTGCGGTGTCGCGTTTCGTGCGGTTTGTGAGTAACCGGTGGCACATTGGGAGGGGGGGGGGGGNNNNGGGGGGGGGGGGGGGGGGGGGGTGAAGAGGAGATCAACGCATCGGCATAGTAATTATGTGTATGTTTATGGGCGTCGGTAGTCGTAAAATGGCTCCGATTACTCGTTTTCCTCCTATTATATATAAAAAAAATCTCGTGCGATTTTATAGTTGGAAAAATTTATGTTACGTTTTTCTTACACATACGCGCGTTCCACAGTCCGTCTTCCGGTGACTTCAGATACGAAAAATTATTATTATTTTGCCATCCGTTCAATTTTTATTTGAAGAGACATTCCTCTCCAAAGATGAAATGAATGTATAGTCTCTATTTTGATCTTTATCTTACTATAACTAGATTCGTCGTTTATTAGAACAAGATTGAATTAATGAATATTTTGAAATTTCATAATTTTTTAAACATTTTTGTACGCAATAATAATAAACCTCTTTCTCTTTTTTTAGTAGTAACGTCCCTGACTGTTTTGTACGGCTCTTGTAAGTGTATGAGCTAATGTAATTGTGTACGTGCTTCTAGGATATACGTACATTCTTAAATGTAACTAATATGACACTTGTTGCTTAACGAACCGACCTTTGTGTCTCTTTCAGCTTGTATCAGCACTAGGCGAATATCTTTGGCGTTGCGCTACACATTTTCTGATTTGTTAAGGTGCTAGTGTGGGATTGCTGCACATTTAGGATAGTGCGGTAGCGAATTAATAGATATTCCCGTAATACCAACGTATTCTGGGAAAGGCGGTAAGTAGTTGGCATAAGGTTGTCTGACAGCACGTTTGCATAACATATCGTAAATTATCAAAAGAAAAAGGCATTTCAGAAATGTTTCGCAATAATTTCTTGTTAGACTACGTCCGGGAAAGTACAAGTATACGTGACTTTTCACGGACGTGAAAAAATATTGGTCAGAAAAACTGTAAGGACCCTGTTAAAAGTAATCGTTTGAAATTACGTAGAATATTTAAAATATAATTTTGGATTTTGTGGACAACTGTATGCTAAAATAGGCCTTTAAGTTTTGTTTCATCAGACATATAGTTTAATAGGCCTTTAAGTTTTGTTTCATCAGACATATAGTTTAATAGGCCTTTAAGTTTTGTTTCATCAGACATATAGTTTAATTTTGAATATCCCTAAAAAATTTATATTTATAGACAAATTTATCTACACTATTCGAGGTATAATAAATATCGAAACACCTAGACGTACTTTTATACTCAGTTAGTAGTTAGACAGTTTCCATTGACCTAACCTTACCTATTTAATAGTTTGTAATGGTTACGTCCTTAATTAGAATAAGCGCTGTGAGAAATTGAGGCTTCTCTTCCGATTTAATGAGGGACCAATAGTGTGATCCCTTTCGCACAGGTTTGGCTCCGCCCAGCGGGCGGTGAAAATCAATAATGTAGTCCAGAAGTGTGTTTGGTGTGCTATCATGCTGACGTGAGTCCAAGATGCTAGGAATTGTAGGCATCCTATGCTCGTTTTGCTATGATTACAATGATACGACAAATGTACGTAATGCTATGTTTACGTACGCAGGCACGTAATGCTATGTTTCATGATTCATATATTTTAATTTCACATCTGGATTTTTTGCTTTCATAGAAAATATATATTTCCATAATTAATTAAAAATTGAACACCGCCATCTAGTGCAGGGAACTGTGTATTAGATACTTGGTTGTTGATTCGAACCCTATCATGGGGTGGGAATACGGGAGGAGTGGGTTCGTATTAATGGGTTATGATTATTTCTTTTGATTACATATGTTACACTAGATAGAAAAAACGATTGTGAAAATCCCCTTAATTTACGTTAATTCAGATCGGACACACACGTCACCTGATAGCAAAATGACAATTAGCGCCCATAGACGTCTGTAGATTATGGAGATATTTTGTCGTTTTTAAGTAAATCCTAATTAAAGAGTCTGAGTGAGTGACCAACACGATCGGATGCAGATGTGTGTCTGTCCTTCCCTCTCCCCTCCAAGTGGCCACGTGAATCTCATAAGCCTCACAAAAACTGACAGCATATTTGTAGTGACAAAAAAGTAAAGTGTTACTCCGGTATCATGTGTGCATGATGTACCACGTGTCGTACCTGCCCAATTCAGTTGCCATGCAGCATAACCAGTTGACAGACAAGGACTGATAATAATGGTGAACAACCATTACATTATATTATAGAAGAAAATCCCCGGTCTGAACAGACTGGACGTAGGCCTGGCCCAATCCATTCTGTCTCGGCCTATTTCAGAGATATGTAAAGATCTATCTTGCCTGATTCGACTCTGTATATGATATTTAGTCCATCTTGTATTTGCTGTACAATCACAAGAAAGGTACGACGGGATTGACATGTCTGAGGACAGATAAAAATCCCGAATAATTTTGCAGATTTGAGAAAAAAAAGAAAGAAAATCCCCAAAAGCAGTATTTCTCTATGTTATCGATTTATTCAAAATCTACTCTACGGATTTCCATGGGGCTTCATCTACAGATATAACAATTCCTCGCTAAAGCTTTACTGCACTGTATAATTTGTCAAGGTAGGAGTCGGACACAAGTAATTCACGGACGAAGCCAGGGTGGATTGCTAGTTAGTAATAATATAATATCTATGTTGTCGGTGGTTATCCGATAATTGTTAAATGTACTCCGCTAGCAGGCGGCAGGCCGAGCACCTGCATTAATTACAAGAGTTACCCGCTATCCCTTCCATTAATTATGAATAATTCACATAATGAACAAATCACAGTCTTTTCATGTTAGTAGGTTATTTCGGAAAGGCTTTCGGAAAATACCTTGTGTATACCGATATTATAAATAATTATGGTTATTATTTTCAGAAATTCAGTCTTGTCATTAGGGTACACAGCTGCCTGGCATTTATTTAGAAAATGTTTTGTTTTATTTACTTTGCCAAAAGGAAAACTTATTGTTTGGTTTTTTGTAACCAGCTACAGAATGAAGAAATAATTGTCTACGGAGGGTAGGAGGTAGTGCCATGTTGCATTGAGGCGGGATTGGCCCTGCAGGTCGTGCCGGGCCAATCCCGCTTCTTATTTCGATACATATTTATAAATTACCAGTACCAGATACCAGTGACACCTTTGCATCTTTGGTGTCGCATTTTGTGCGGTTGTTGTACGCAACAACCGGCTACGGCCGGTGGCCCATATGAGGG
>JAFELO010008651.1:427148-439688 GCA_017140195.1 Eumaeus atala | reverse complement strand
TTTTACATTAAAGTAAAAATCATGTCAAGTAACAAAAGTGATTTATCGGATTTCATCGCTGTTTTTTTAAGTATAAAGTAAGAAACACTTCTAGCGTGTCGGGACAACAAAACATTTATAAAAATCTATGGGTACTGTAAACAACTTGTGATATCAGAACATCTGTTGTCTCAGTCCATCCATAGCCGTGGTAGCTGTTAAACTTCTGGAACGTCTGCAAGTCTCTATTTGCTTTACTATTTATTATTATATTATATTATTTTTCGCTAGCGATATCTTTCTTCATTTAATTTTCCCGATTTGGTTATAAACCAGCAATTACCTACGAATTTCGATATGAAACAAAGTAACAATACAGCAATATATTGCGTTTAAAGAAATCCTAGAGATTTACTGGAAATTGAAAAACGCGGAGTCAGCGCAAACTGTTACGCTGCATTCATTAAAGATGCTACGAGCTTCAATTCCGTGCCAAAATTACTCTCGACTCATCGCTTTCTACATTATTCACTGCGTATCGAGTTATTTATCAATACAATTTATTTGCTTGTATTCGTTATTTGAATCGAGCCGAATTGCGTCTGCACGACCGGTGATGTACCTCTCACATTACACTGCCGTAGTTGTGTAATGTGTCAACTACGCTGTAGTTCGTGCTATGGCTCATTGGAGGAGGGGGGAGGGGAAGAAGGTTAGGATAGTTAGTCAAGAGGCTCCGTAGTCGTTTACTCTATATAAAATTCGAGTTTAATTGCCACCGAGTGAACAATCACTCACAGCTGTATATACTCGCACACTACGCAATACAATAACTCCATCAGTTATTGTATTGATTTGGAATATTGCGTTACGCGCCAGTTACGTTCGTTATTTAATTTCAACATGTGTCAAACATCATCCCTAATGCCATGGCAATGGCAAGCATTGCATACACGCAATATTAAATAACAACACCTATTTTTAGATACCGCGCGCGAGCAGCCCCCGACGGTCGAGGGGTGGGGGACCGAGAGGCCTCTCTGGCCATGATAATAATAGTTAAATTAGCTATCGCAAACACTGTTATATCGGGATGCATCTCTCCTATCTCCGGGAGGGAGGAGGGTCGATACCTCTTTTGACCCTAAACCTAGTGTCATCGCCAGACATGCACTTATAGCAATCCGATGAAGCTGTACTAGGCTTCTTTTCGATTCCACAACATAAGTTTAAGGTAAAAAAAGCAACACTTGATTATACAAAAAATAAAAGAAGAAATAAAACAAAAGTTAGCAGTCTGCTAACTGAAAAGAATTCAGACGCCATTATTTATCAAGTAGATTTTAGTGAAGACTTAAAAAATGTGTCTCGTCTCTACAACATAGAACTCAGAGATATCATATATAGATTAGAAATGTCACATACATATGACGGCGAGTGGCCGTCTCCGTTGAACGAGAAGGATTATGAGAATGAATGCAACTATCTATGTCTATCTAATCTTGCATGCTCGCTGCGCAAAGAGAAATAAACGGAAAAAGAAAGACCTTTTCATCCTCTTCTATTTTCTATAATTTTGTTGCCTCCCTTCCCTATTCCTTCCCTCCCTCCAATGGACCACCACAAACTCACAAACTCCACAAAACTCATTTCTCCAATAGGCACATAAATTTTAGTTATAGACAAGATTTCTCTAGGAAATCTACATCTAAAGTAGACCTGTGTATATTTTGTATATATCGCTACATCAGACAACTCAACTACAATAATCGTGTAATTTTAGGTCACCAATTTGCAGCATCCATATATCACGATCCTTACACACCAGCCTTGCCTCCACATTCATTACTCTCTTCATGCAGACACGCCGGTTGCGAAGACCTTTGACACCACCTTCGGACAGACATCCGCACGCCATGCATATGCATTCCCCTCGTTTCTTCCCCCCCCTTCAATAGGCCACATGAACTCAGTTACAGCGGTATCATGTGAGCGAGAGGTACCGCTCCGATCGTACAGGACCAATTCCGTACAGGACAAAATCCTGCACACAGCATGGCACTACCAACTAAAATATGTAATCAAAGCGAATCTATGGACACCTCATTGTTTAGTCTGTAGCAGCTAGTACATGGAAACTACATATATACGCCTGAAAAACCTTAGCCCCTTGTGACGTGTAATATAATGATTTAATTCATTAGCTCCAACTCCATTTATAAGATTACGAAGGAACTGAGTGAATTAGGATGCCCTAGTTTATCTCTGAATCATCTTAAGTTTGATATGTATTAGGTTTTGACTTTTGAACTGGTATCTATAGACCCATACGTATCTTTCTAGAAATCTTGATCCTAAAATCGAACTCAACCTAGATAACTGATAACCCAGGCAGCCTCCACGTCGGGCACGATTTACAGTTGTTTATCAAACTACACTATATTCATATCGCATTAAGTCTGATGTTTACTCGGATGTCTTTTTTAAACTCGGAGCCAATGACCCATCGGAACCTTATGGTGTTTCTCTCCTTCCCCTTTCCTTCTCAAAATTTAAACTCATAAGTTACACAAAACTATTTAACCTAGGGATCTTTTTGTAGAATAGGGAGCAAACGAAAAATCGGTGCCTTTTTACGAGTACCAACGTAAATGGAAATCCACGAAATGACTATGCCGATGCGATGCCCTCCTCCCAACCCGAATGGACCTATCTTCAATAAAGTTGCTTACTCTCATCACAAAGGCCGGCAACGCAACTGAGAATACGCTGGTGATGTAGCTGTAGTGTGAGCTTCAGCAATCAATTACGCATCAGTCACACAATTTCTCGCTTGCCCCGAATACTTCGAAAAGAGAACGAATCAACGTAGGCATGTTTCGACGGTATTCTATGAGTGACAGATACCCTTCCGATCGTGTTGCTTCAATTTAGCTGCAATACACCAACAACATAACGTCAGTTGTTTGCTGTCAAAAGTAAATACAAGGTTCCAGATCAATGTTGTCTTACAATATCTACAACAGCTGTGTAATCTGATCACTAGTAGCAAGTCGTCTATAAACATATCTAAGTCAGGGGATATGTCGATACATCGCCTCACTTTGCTCAAACCCTATTGTCTTCGATTTGGCTAATCAGTCATAACAGTCGGAGCTGACAGCATTGCCCTCACGCAGCGAGCGAGTTGTGTGAGCTACGAGCCTTGGTCGTGTTGGCCGGATTAAGATTCGCTCGAAATCGTTGAATAGATCCACCCTGATCACGAACGCGCTTAGATGCCGGGGTACAATCAATATTTTACACCTTCTTGTATTAAAATAATCTATTGATTGTTTCGCAGGAGCTCTCGGCACCGCTCAACATGAACATATTTTTCTTTACACCTCTAAAAATATTATTTTATTACTCATGTGACCCTAGTGTACAGAGTACAGATCCACACACCAACACTCGGCTATAGCTAGAGCAGCCCCAACACCAAATGGTGCATTGGACTGTACCGAACTACTCTATAATTATTTTTAACATAAACAGTGAGCCAATAGGGCTGACCACCGATTTAAGAGTCAGATCTTCATGTACTGGCTCAAATTAGGATCGATTCAAATAGCCAGAGATCGGTCATTCTGGCTGTGCGCCAAACTACAATAATAGTTGCTAACGATGATAATGCTTTATTTCGTTCATCATTCACATTGCCGCACAAGTCAGCGTTTGTGTTATTAAAAACTTTTGTTTTTAAATATTCAAAAAATCAAAAGAAGAAGACAATATTTGTATGTTTCTGTGGATACTTTTTTTTTCAATGTTATATTTATGAAAAATTCAAAGAAATTAATAAAAAATCATGACTGCTGTAGATAAAAAGTAAAGTGCGAATTAGAAAAAAATATAGTATTAATATACTTATATTTGTTGTACCTCGCGTTTTATCCTATTTTGTTGTTATGTTTATGTTCTTTTTTCAATTTATAGTTTTTGCGTGAATAACAACAAACATACATACTATTAGGTTTAGCAGTAATTACAGCATTAGTCGTACATATAAAGTACACTATTAGTCGTTAAAATAATTAATACAGTGTCCGTGGAAATGTTTGCCGGAAAACATAATTTCATCAATCGACGTACCAATACATCTATTAGAAAACGTTAATACAAGTGTTGATATTATTTTTGAATAAATGTTAACAAAATATAACACAAAATTTTAGAAAAGTAACTTAAATTTAAAGGCACAAGAATTATGTTTGGGCTAATTGAAATAAAGCATAAATAAAAACATCACAGCACTTTAGATGATCTAAATCTTCAATAAAGATAGCTTAAGATATTTCAATTCTCTTATGACAATATTGCTTTTTTATTAATTTGTCGCCGGTGAAGGAGCTTGATATTTTCATAAAACAACAAATTTAATAAAGTAGCCGGTCTACGTTGAATAATTCAGATGCGGTACGTACATTATTTATGGGGATGTCACGCCTGCGACATGTACTTACCTGCGGTTTTGCATCTCGAGCACGTCTTAGCAATATCGGCAAGATTTCATGCAGTATAAGATTGGTTCAAGTATTTGTAGCCTTGTTGAAAACATTATACATTCAGTGGGTTACGGACTGTGCTACATATGTCATTTTATTTGGGAATATGCGGCTATGGAATGGTTAGATTAGGGTTTGTAGGTTGATTAATTCGATCTTTTTGATAAAACAAGCATGGAATACCAACAGACATTCGGATTAGATAGCTGACACTTATCCGCAGGACCAGACGAAATGTAGATATCTTATTTTCTTATTTCTTTTATTTCACAACTTAAATTGCCACACTATAGACATATTTGGGAAGAGGTAGTGTTCTATGGAAAAAAAATCTGTCCAAATTTTTGTTTATAGTCTGCATCTGGGGTTTAGTTTAAGATGATATTAAGTTGGATTAAGATGTACAAGCAGCAAGGAATTGACTCTTTTTTCCTTTGGAGGTTGGAGATGACAATGAACATAAATGAAGTTCCAAAGTTGAGGCCGAGGACATTTCAACTCTCAGCGCATATTGACTTGACTCTAAAAATCAACACTAAATAACTTCATAATTTATCCGATCTTTACTTCAAGAATAAAAAAAAAAACAACGTCAAATGCAGCAAACCAGATGAAAATAATTTCATTAAAAATAGTTGATTTAACGAACAATTTTAGTCGACAACGCTTGTAGAGAGACTACGAAAGACCCCCATTTTAATCAGATTAGTCGCAGCAAATATGACTTGAAAATTTTAAAACCCCACGGGGTGTTAAAAACGAATGTATGCTTTATACCATAAGCATCTAATTTGCGAGAGTAAAATGTTAATGTCCTACTATTAATAAAAAATCTATCACGCGGGAGCCATCTGATTGTCCAGGATTAAATGTAATGTTTACGTTATTCTAGATGCTCAATTTCACCCGTATTCGTCCAGTACTTTTTGCGTAAAATAATAAACATACATTAAAACTTTCGCCTAATTATGTAAGATTTAATAAGGATTTCGCACATGTTTATTACACACTCGATTGGAATGATTTGAGTACATCACTTGATAAAAATCTATTTCGGTGACATTGAGTGGAATAAAAGTTATAATTTAAATGACACACACAAAATTTGCGATTGAAAACAACAATCATAGGAATTGTTCCCTCCTAGTGAAACTTTTTTCGACACGTGGTAACCCACTCATATGGTTTTATCGTACCCCGGGTAGTAATGCATTTTGCTTACCTTTAAGTACATTTCCCGTCACCAATATGTTAACGTGAGAACACTTACGACTACTGAAAGATGGCATTACCAAATAAAATATACAATTATAGTAGGAAACAGGTACCTAGGTTGGCCCACCATAGTTTTTTTCTTTTTTTTCCAGAAGGCCTACTACTAGCCTAGGCCCACCGTACATTACCACCGTGTCCCCAGAATGGACAACAAGTTTTTGTCAGTGAGTTCTCTCTGCCTACTCCGTTAAGGAACTGGCGTGGACACCTGTGTGTACTGTGCGCGTATGAGTTCATTCACAACATTATAGTCAAAGAAAAGCTTCTAATGATGCAGTTTTTTTAATCAAGTAGGGGAACAACATGTCAGCATAATTTTTAAGCGGCGCTCCGGCCCCTCTAATGAGCCAGCATAAACTCAACGACCACACAAAACACGACGGCGCTGCTGTGGGTTTGTGGTGATATCCTGTTACCTGCTCACTTAACTGCCCATCAGCCGTCATTTCATCAATTTGGCATTGCACTACCTCCTATTACTTAATAATAATGCTGGTAATAGTGGTTAGTGGGAGATTATACTATATTGTGAAAATGGATAGAATATAGCCACCGATTGGATGTTAATGGAAGTTAGTATTTTTTTAATGAATAGGGGGACAAACAAGAAGTCGGTGGCTTTTACGACTATCAACTCCCATGAACATACACAAAATTATTATGCTGATGTGTTGTGATAAAAAGGGCACCAGCTACTCGCAAACCGCACGAAACGCGACACTGAATATGTCACTTTACGGCGATATTATGTGAGCGAGATACCTCCCCGGTCGTGCCGGCCCAATTCCATTGCAGCATGGCACTACCTCTTACTAAAACTAGGGGTTTCATTGGAATAAAAATCGAGCGAAATCCGAGGTCAACACGAATCAAGCGTCTAGCGTAGACCTAGACCGCCACCCGACGTGTCTTGTAGCCGACGAAGCCGCACTTGACACTTCCGTCTGCATAGAGTAGGCATAGAAAAAAAATCCAGTGTCGGACAGAATCGCGGTTGCAGCTCGTTAATATCGCCACAGACGTTCTTTGTGGCGGAGATCATAAGGTACAATGCGTTATTCGTAACACATGTGCAACGTGCACAAATTATGATAACATAAAGCACTCCGTTATTATTGCCCCATAAATTTTTGCACATTTGAATAGAATAGAAGACGTTTCATCATTATCATAATCATTTATCAGCCCTGAATGCACGCAATGACGCAATGATGGCCGATCTCCAGCTACTAGAAGGCGGTTATTCCTTATTATTTTACTCTCCCATCAGGGAGTTTAGAATCCCCACGCTGGTCTGCAATCCACCCAGGCTATGCTGATGCGGCATAAAAGCTTTCCTCGTGTTAAAAAAAGAAGATGTTATATACATGCGCAATTATTATCATGATGCGTTGCCCTTCTATCTCCTCCACTCCAAATGGGCCACCGGCTTCTAACGAACGATTCAAAACAACAGTTGTCGCTTTACCGCAGTTTTATGCGAGCGAGAGGTATCACCCTGGTCGTGCCAGCCCAATTTGGGTAGAATGCTGCATGGTACTACCTCTCACTAATGCACATATATTATTGAAGTAAAAAAGGGGTCATTTTAGGTATAAGGTTTCACAGGGTGATATTAAAGTCTCGTTTACCATGTCTTATTAGGAACCCTAAATTAGCGGTTAAGTATACTACCACATTTCACAGATTACAAGCATTTATGTGGCGTGTGGCGGAATGCTACATACAACTTAACAGTAACTTGTGATACGGGCCTTATTCTTCTGAATAAGGTAACAACTAGCGCGTTATATATTATCGACCTACAAAACTTTCGGATGATATTTGGGCCATTCTCGAGCATTTTATGTATTTTTTGCTATAGGAGACAAACGGGAAATTGGAGCCTTTCAACAACTACCGCCCATGAACATCAGCATAATCATGCCGATACGTTGCTCTTACTTTCACTTCCCCCAATGGGCCACCGGCCACTCACAAACCGCACGAAAGGCTATACCGTACATGTCACATTACGGTGGTATCAAGGTAGGTGTCTCCTTACGGTGGTGTCACTTTAAGGGGGAGAGGTACATCCCCGGTCGTATCGGTCCAATTCCGTTGCATCGGAGGAAGTACTGTCATGCAGAATGCATGGCACTACCTCCTCCTATGCTGCATGGCGCTACCTCTTACAGAAAGAGTTTAGCTACGTCCAAAAAATTTCAGTATGTTTATAGACTTACATTAAAAACAGCTAAAACAATTGCTAACTTCATATTCTAAGAAAAACATCGCCGACAGAATAGTACAACCAAATACATAACTGCTAAATTGCGACAAGAACAATTGCAAAGAAAAGAGTTTTACTACATTCGATGGAACAGTCTGTTAGTACGTGGAATCACAATTCACCTTTCAAACGAAAAGCGATTGAAAATTCAATTGAATTAGTAAGAATCGGTAAATATCATTTGAAATGTATGATAGTGCAGTGCCCTTTGACTATATATCGATAATCTAACGAATCGTCTCTATCAATAATAAAACATTATCGATTCTTGGGATTTGTAAATAAGTAAGAACATTTGTTACTTCGGTGGCCGGCCGTCACTGATAATATGGGTCGATATTATTCGAAACAATAGACGACGTCTTCTTTATAAATTTACCTCGCTCATTACACGATAAATATAACGGTGAACAAAGTGTTATCGGTGTAACCGGTTTTTTCAAACTGAAATGTTTTGAATAGAACTTTTTAAATGACAAGTAATGTAGTTTAGTTATCCTAATCGAGTTGTGCATTCAGAGAAATTGACATCGACTCGATGTGAACTATAGTGGTAATTGTCTGAAAATTCTTCTCGGTGGTCTTATATCGATTTAAGCAGTGGTATCGAAAGCGGGTATGCTGAGCGCGATGCAAACGCTTAGGTCGCGTGTTCGAATCCCGCCTAGGTCATGGATGTTTGTTCATGTATATTTATTTCTATAATAACAATCTTAAACTTATAAAATTAATTAAATTAAAAGCAAATGTAGCAGTGGACGTCGCTCGGCCGTTGATAATGATGAACGTTATGTATTAAATATATTTCCGTTGTCTTGTACCTGTAACACAAGTCTTGTGACACTTAGGCCAGGCTAACGATGTGTAAGTCCACAGAATATTATTATCATTCTTTTATTAAAAATATCTTTGGATCCTTGTCACACTTACTTACTAAATACTTTTATTTTATATTCGAACGTCTCTCCAATTTATTATTTCAAATATGAACAGCGAAATATATGAGAGTTTTAGAACAATAAGATTTAAAACAATGAGTGGAAGTGTGATGGATGATCCGGCGGACGTTTAAAATATCCTAGTCTCAAGTTTAAAAGAAAACATGTCAATGTCTAGAGTGAGATATTTTGTGTTTAAATTTAAAACTTTGACGGCGGACGTCACGGAACCGTGTGTTCTCTGTTCTGTGGCGGATGTGCAGCGGTGACGTGGCCTATTAAATATATTAGAGGCATCATCAGCACCTGTCGTCGTTTGTCCACTGCTGCTGTATAGAGGTACATGTTACTATGCAGGCGACTAGGCCGGCACGACCGGGGACGTACCCCTCGCTCAGTGCAATTTAAGATCTATGCTGCCGCATTTTGTGCGATTTGCGAGTTTCAGGTAGCCCGTTGGATGGAAGGAGAGAAGGAAGTATCATGTCTACGTAAGAAGTATGCAAATGTTTATAGGCATCGGAAATAATAATAAGGCATCTTTTATTGGACACTGGGACGACCCTGTCATTCGCATGTAATATATTCAGGGTACAGAAGAGGGTAGGAAGGAGTGAAAAAATGTAGTATTATAAAATATATATATTTAAACTTCAGCAATGAAATCTACCTGATAATTGTATCGTGGCCAGGGAAAAATCAAGTTTCTTATGTTATAGGCCAAACGAGAAATCGAAGCGTTTTTACGACTACCGATGCCCATAAACATCCGCATAATTACTATGCCAATGTGTTGCCCTCCCTTGCTCCTCCACTCTAATGGGCCACCGGCTACCCACAAACCGCATGAAACACGACATTGAAGATATACAGTTTATTGCTTACGGCTCTTAAATACCTTTCAGAATCATGTTCGTTTATATGGAGTATACTCCAGCCATGTGTTGGTGCTGTCACACACAGGCACACACGCACACACGCACACGCACACACGCACCCACACACACACATACACACATCTTTATTAATACTCTTTTATTAGGTCGAGCTGGAACTATGTAATAAAATCTAAGAATCTGAGTTAGACGCACCCCTATTTGTCGTATCATCATGAAACTTGGCAAAATATGTAAATTAAGTGTCGATACAACATTTTGGTACCACAGAGTTGCTGCTGATGGGATTAGAAGACTGACGTAACACTTGCTTGCAATCTTGTAAACATAGATGGTTTCTGTAAGAGATAGTGCCATGCTGCGTAGGAGGATGTAGTACCATGCACCCCACCACGGTTCAAGCCTTGTCGTGGTGGTGGGGCTTAGTAGTCTGGGGTGAACCCAGGTGAAGCCAATTGAACCGAGGGGGATCTTTGTGCAAAAGGTGCACACGCATCGGCATAATTATGGTGATGTTCATGGGCGTCGGTAGTTGTTGAAAGGCTCCGATTGCTCGCTTGTCCCCCTGTACTATAAAAAAGAGCGTTTGTAGTTGTTAAACTATAATTTTTTTCTCTATCGTATGCCTTCGTTTCATATTGGCACAGGCAAATTATTATATGTAATGCTCACGAGAGTCATGACGTACTCGTCGTGGATTCTATTTGCAGCTGGTAATTACCTAGTTATAAATAATGCAGTTGGATCCGTGAAACCAATCGGATTGTCTCGCTAAGATAAATGACGATGTTTCGTTTCAAACTAATCGTTTCATTTGTGACTTCTCGAGCGGCCAAGGTATTTGTCACGGCGTTTGTAACGAAGAGTCAGTTTAAGCGAGAGAAATAACGTAATTAAATGTGAACTATGAAATGAATTATATTTGAGTATATAATTAATATTTTTAATAAGTATGTAATAATTCAACCGTTCACCAGGTGGGAAGACGATCTCCGTGTAGTAGCTGGTCCGGGATGGGAGCGAGTAGCAGGAGATCGGTCATCTTGGTGTTCATGGAAGTAGGGCTATGTCCAGTAGTGGACCGACAAGGGCTGATAATGATGATGATGAGGATGGCGTCGAGGTAATGGGAATACCTCTTAGAAATTGCAAAAATTTTGCCTGTAATTTTCACTTCTAACTGTAAGCTAGTGAGGTGTACCGAGAGCAAGTGAACATGATACTTTTCCTGCTCTACAAGCCAGCAGCTGCGAAGTCTTCTGAGTTTACGTTAGCGATGCTTAGGGACGTCAATTCAATACTGAGATGATTCCGGTTTCGACGCTACGGATAATACGTTCAGCCAAAACTGGTAATGAAGGGCGGTCTCAAGTGAATTAGTGACAACACGAAATGCGGTCGAACATTGAAACGTAATTAACAATAGAGCAATTAAGTTCGGTGGACGCAGTACGGAGCGAAAACGAATGCCATTTCGCGGCGGATGCCCCCGGACCTCGGTCCGTTCCGCTCCGCTGCTGGACAATGCATTTCACTGATTCCGCTGACTCTGTTTTTGCTGATTCCAACCTTTTCCCTCAACGGGATAAGTATAAAGATTATAGATGTTTTAGACTTTTAGATAAATTCAGGTCACATAGTGCGATTAGGGGTAATATATTTCTCATAGTCACATATAACAAATGTAACATTGAAGATATCATTAATAGTTTTTTAAGTGTATAAGTAACTTTCATGCAAATAAAACCTTTATGACACAGATGTGCCAATGTAAGAAAACGCCTTCCTTGTCCATCTTTATTTAATCTTTACACCTACATTATACCCAAGGTTAATTTTGAGCCGATGAACCAATGGTGACTCACTTCATGCAGTGGTATACACTATATGTTATAGAAATCGTTTTTATTATCAAAATCATCTGAAACAGTATCATAAGCCTCACGAGTTGTATAATTTGTGTGTATGTACAAACATATTAACTTGTGCATGCGTAGTTTCAGTAATGTTGTAACCAATATAGCTAAGACACATAAGCAAAAAGTAGAGAAAAAATAATTAATAATAAAACTTTTGCACGCACTATTTAGGGACTTACGTATACTAAATAATATAGCTTTTACACTATTTAACGCTCTGTTACCGCATTAGTTCGAATCACATTCCGCTGAATAATTTTCTTTTCCTAAAGGAGTAAGATGACCAACTCTAACTGCACAACATGGAACCGACATGAAGACTTATATCATCTTCTTATAGAATGGCACAGAAACGAATTTCTCCGAAAAGAATTTAAGATGGACACTAAATGTAATAAAGCTGAACTTTTCTTTTTTAATACATAGTATTGTTAGTTCTAATTTTTAATTAGAATATAGTGACAGATTCTTAAGTTTTGTTATCCATTCGCCATATATAAGGGATTAAGAGTTAAATTTATAATTGTTTTTTCAGTAGATATAATACTGACTTAATCTTTATGATGTATTTATAGCCCTTAAATAAAGATATAAAAAAAAGAAAAAAATACGTTTTACACTTATAATTCAGGCTTACATTATTTATACAGACTATAAGAACACAACACATCATCACGCCAGTTCCCTAACGGGGTGGGCAGAGTGACCGGAGCG
>JAFELO010008651.1:396886-417291 GCA_017140195.1 Eumaeus atala | reverse complement strand
GCCAAGGTATATATGTCTAGGTCTCCCTATAAGTTTAGGGTCCGGCATCTGCAGGCGACAGGACTCTTACAGCCACAGGCTGGCCCCGGCGAAAGGGCTTCTCCTCCTTTAGTGACTGTGCAGCTGCTCCTAAACCAGTCCCATCGACGCCCTGTCTCAACGGATCGGGTACCCATCCTAACCCAGACATGGGCACGGGGGCACTACTATTGCTGGAGGCACAGTATAAAGCGCCTCCTTTGCGCCCCCGTCTGTCGTCTGCGGGGGGAGGCCGCGTCGGCAGGCTTTGCAGCTCACACACTGAACTAAGTGGCTGAGACAAGAGAGAGAGAGACGAGAGGATATGATACGTCGTCTTTATGATCTCTAGTATAAAACCTAATGAATCGACAGATCGTGTGTTGTATATTACTATTATATTATTTGTATATTATGTACAAACCCATCATATAGTATATTATATATTATACCTAGCTAGCTTTTAAAATATTAAAATGATGGAGTCACTATGCCGTCGCGTTTTATGTGGTTTGAGGTAAACCTTTATTCACGTCAGTGCAGAGGTCATTTTAGCTACTGCGTGCAAGCTGCCCTGGCGTGAGAATCTAGGACTACGAGGGCGATTGTAAAATAAGCTAGTATGCGTATTCTCATATTTCTCTGGGACAATGTCTGGGGGTCTAGTCTTGTGTCGCCACCCGGCGCGTACTCATAGTAATCCGATGGAGCTATTTTAAGCATCTTTTCGCTTCCACCGCATAAGTTCCGGTCCAAAAAAAATCTTTTGTATAACACACCACTCAAAGTATGTGGACACAATGTCAATTTCATTTCACTCTACGATGGCCGTGAAGGGCCCATATTATACGGTACGATTTGTTTTTACGTTTTTAATTTTAATCAGACTGAAACTCATATTGGATTTCTTCAAAGCAGATATTTAAATAAAGATCATAGTTATCTAAACTATGATCTTTACTTAAATAAAATATCCACAACGATTGTCACTCTGTCGATTTGTTGCTTCATAGCTTTTATCATTTATGCCTATTATGGCTCCACTCATTCGCACACACACACGCACACAGAGACACACATATAATATCCGCATAATTATTGTTTATATATAGAGAGTAAACTCTTCGCCTCCAATGGGGATATCAATGAATGTTTTAGTCACATCATCAAGAGATATGATATTCACAACATAAAAGCAACCATCTGTAACGCTTGGATATAATTGATCCAGTCTAACATTGATATCATCCTAACAAGGCCTAGACTTGGAGAGCGAGAGGTACCTCCCCATTCTATGGATAGAATGGGGAGGTAACTCTCGCTCTCCAAACAAATTGGAAATTGTTAGTAAAGCTGCATGGCACTCCACGTCTTACTAATACAATGGATCTCACAGCAGATGTATCACGAAGTGTGTATTCTTTTTAGAGCGGGCGAAAAAAAAATTTTTGAAGTGCAATTTACAAAACACGAATCGGGGATTTAGAGAAACGAAGTGTGTGTCTAAATAAGAAGTAGGTCTCACAACTTGCATCATTCAGAGATTCTCCTTTGTATTCTCCAGAGCCATTCAACAGATTGTTTTGAGATAGAAAGTTTTAGATCGCAAAGTTTTTCTTCAAAATTTAAAATAGGAGTCATCTTTTTAATTACTTTCTTTGTCTGTAGTTAATTTAAAAGAAGATATACTGGAGTGTACAATGTATGAATTCAATAATAATTACAAATTCCTTTACATAATAACTGATATTCCTATAGTTAGGCTTACCATTAGTGCTGATGGATTTTAGCGCTAAAGTTGTATTGACAATAATTATTTAATTATTTATAATTATATAATTGTAAAAGTGACACTGTGGTATATCAAAAATATACTCTTTACGCATTGTCCTTTTACGTGCTTTTGTTTTTTGCCTATTTTCTTTTGATACATAAAATCGTCCACTAAGTGCTGAGCTAATGTCTCATTTTATGTAGACCAAAGCGCATGAAACCGCCGCATAAAACCTGGATCGTTTACTACTCAGGGAACAATCCTCCGTAAAGTTCCAACTAAGTTGTCGCGCTCGTGCGGTTTGTGTGTTTTCAGTGGAGATGAGTACATGTCCATAACGATTATCTGGATATCTATGAGCTTCGGTGGACGTTAAAAATCTGGAACTGCCCGTTTCTCTTATAAAATAACCGAAACCCGAGGGAACAGTAGCAAAAGGATAGAGCATGTTATATTGTCTAAAGCATTCATTTACAAAAATAACCAGACAAACAGTGAGACGCTCACTGTGTGTCTGGTTCTCAGACGCTTTAGAATGCTTTCAGTATGAGATCGCTATTTTTGTAAATCAATGCTTTCAAGACGTTAGTCTTTTAATTTTCTGTAGTTAAAAGAGCAGGGGTTATCAAAACAAGTAACGCGAAAAATATATCTTGAGAATCTAGCGTCCGTCTTTACGAAAACAAAATTATATTTTACAAGTGCAATACGGCTTGTGGGACTAAAAAGTCTGCTTACGCTAAGACTTATCTTTCGTACCACATTGCTGTAACTGTCTGTCGTCCCAGATACACTCGCTTAACCACCCGACTCTCCCCATGCGTTTGACGTGTCCGACCCGCAGCAGTTTATGGGAGTAACTGAAACCTACACAACATACAACCTTGTAAATACTTAGGTACTTATTTACCTTGAAGCTACAAGTATGAGACTTCGCCTCCTCAACAGTGTTCTTTCATTCAAAGCGATTCCTTCGCTTCTTTCTTTAATTTTGTTAGTATGCATAATTAAATATTTTAATACCTCATACGTGATAAAGGAAATAAATTTACATAAAATTTCTAACTCCATAAACTTAAACGTGGTCCTTGAAGAAGAAAATGCATAGTCATTTGCTGACTTTGGCAAGCAGTGGGAAAAATTTATCGTCTACACATAGAGAATTTGGTCGGAGTTGTCTGACGGCAAGTGTATATGATTTCGATCAAACCAACCATCGCATCGCAATCGTTGCAAGCATTTTGAACGATCATCGGGCCGCATAGATGCAGATACAAATAGGCGGTAAACTTTTGTGGAGCTATATAGTACTCCCTGTTTTTGGTTCTGGACATTTAGAGGTAGGATTAGATTAGAAATTTTAAAGTAATGTTTATGAAATTTATATTTGGTGCGTTTCCTACAACAACTGTCGCTCAGGTCAAGGCAAAGATCCGTGGCCGGTTAGGTAAATGAAGGGACGACCGTTGGGTTAAGCTGGTTGATAGTATTCTTTTCATCATCATCACTACATGGCACCATCACTACTCCTAGTGTCAGTCCGTGGACGTATACTGCTGGTCGCTAGCCGATGGTGTCCCGCGTTTTCCCGCAGCCTTGACCGGGTGTCAGTCCATCGGGTGGAATTCCGCCCAATACTGCGCTTTCTGGTGCGCAACCATCGCTTGGGGACCTTACCTATCCAAGGGTTATTGGTTCTGAGAGCAGTACGAACCACGTCCACTTGAGTTCAGTTACTTGAACAGCGTTAAACTTAGATGATAGACTGGTTTTTATCGTGTCCTGGACAGCACGTTAAGCCGTCGATACAGCGCCTGATTTCTCGTGTCTTTGCATTGGAATGAATCAATGAGGGAATAGACTGTACTTTTGTTTACGCACACATTTGGGCACTATAATGTATTACGTTGTTGGTTTTTGTTTATGCATGCAGATACAGCTGCCGTATTTAATTCGGGAGGACATTATTAATACCAAAAATTCACAGTCGACAAGCCAGTGTGAATGCCTTATTCTCATTTTCTACAATTGTGAATTGACGACCCACTCTCTACAACTGCTAGAAGATTCCTATATGGACGTAAAAGGAGCGGTTAAATTTTTTCTATATAAAGGTGAAAGTTGCGATAAAAACTCTTTATATTTCCATTGTCATAACATGGAACAAGAATAAATTAAAAATAACAATTTTGAAAGATTTATAGCAAAGCTCTAGTAATCTCCTTCCTAAAATTGAGTCCACTTGAAAGTGCTAAGCGTTGGCATATTTACAACACCTTGCATTATATATTTTCCTCTCGTTGGCGTGTTCAATCAATTTAGGTTCCATTTGCACAGAAAGTAAGTGCCCTGATAATTATCATCAATTTGCACTATAGGTTCCGGGCTCATAGGGTTACAATAGGACTAGTGTCCTAACTTGAATTTCGACTGTCTGTCTGTTCGTCTGTTGTCTGTTCTGAGAAACTTATACTTGTTGAGCAATAGAGAGACAAAAATGAGAAGAGGTAGTGCTATGCAGCGGAATTGCGTCAGCACGACCGGCCAAGTACCTCCCGCTCACTCGATACCGGCGTAAAGTGACAGCGTCGTTGTCGCGCTTCGTGCGGTTTGTGAGTAGCTGGTGGCCCATTGCGGGGGGGGGGTTGTAGGAGGGCAACGTGTCTGCGTAACAATCATGCGCCTGTAGCTATTAAGCTATTAAAAGGGTCCTATTATTTTATAGGACGACGTTGATGTCCGTCTGTCATTCCTCACATCTATTACGACCTATTTCTTAGGGACGTCCGGAATGATCAACCTGAAATTTACTTCAAATACTAAGGTCTGCGACGTCTTAACAAAAGGGTTCCGTTGTTACTTTTTCAGGTCCGGAAAGCACTATCAGTAGGAACTGATATTTGGATTATTCAGGGTATTCCATCATATTATGTACATAGAAGTTGGCGTAAGCTGTACCTATACATACACACTTGTAGTACATGTTTAAAAACGCTAGCTAGTCTGAAAATTCCAGTAACATGAAAGTGACCAAAGCAAAGCAAACCCCACATATTATCGCTAGCACAAAGCGTATAAAATCCGCACACAATTTGATAAAGCCGATTTAATTTACAACATCATTTTGTACTTAAACTAGTTGCTTTGTAAGTTCACAATGGTGGAAAGAAATTGTTTTGTTTTTAGTATAAGGGGAGATATGCTCGACCTTTTGTTAATTGTGATAGGAAGAGGTTGTGCCATGTTACACTGGAGAAGGTAGTGCCATGAATCTCTCGCTCACTTGATATCGGCGGAAAGTGACAGCGTCGCTGTTTGTGAGTACCGGTGGCTCATTGGGGGGGGGGGGGATGACATGAGGGCAACGTATCTGCTTAGTAGTCACCAAAATGCAACGCTCACTCGTTTGCCCCCTTACACTATAAAAAAACCGCCTATAATGAAATATGAATCTTCACCGTTCCAATGGACCATCGGAAACTCACAAGCATTTCAAGACGCTACATAGTTAGGGTTAGGAGGGCGAGCACCAAGCAGCTGATCTCAGTCAAATGCGAGTCAGCTATCTTTAGGTTCATTGATAATGACATTGTATTCAGACGTAAACAGGTGAGGAATGATTATATTTGGGAACATTAGGAAATAATATTGTTTTGTGGCGAAGTTTGACAAGATTTTGGTGGGTAATGGCTGAAAATAAATAATCTTGTAACTTATGTAATAACGGTTTTCGCTAAGTAGAATTATTCTACGGCTATCGTACGTGCCCTATATATTCGAACTTATTACAATAACCCTCAAATTAATTGTCCATTGAAGCTTTCTAAGTGCTTTTAAACATTAAATACCATACTATCGAAACTATGGAACATGTCAGAGATATACAATCAAAACTCAAAGTTTGTATTTGGGTAAATGTCTGTAACGGGATTTGAAACAATATTTAGTTTAGCATTGATGCTAAACTAAATGGCTCCTAAATGTGAAGCTTTTTACGTAACAAACAAATATCCATCGGCATGGCCTCGCATTCGTAAATAAAAACAGAACACCTATTCGGTGCCGTATAAAAATTGCTCGTTTTTCAGTTCCATGCAAGTGATCGTGCCATTTATTGCGTCCAGTAGCGCGACTTCCCGATGTGAATGCCGTTAGAAGACTACACTTTTACAACTTAAAATATCCACACGAGGGCGGCCCAGACAAATCTTTTCTCACTTATGATTATTTACGCTGCCACGTCCGGTTTGGTTTATATTTTATTGAAGTAATTTTGATACTGATTGGATGTGTTGGATATTAATAGTTTAATAAAATGAATAAAATATAAGAGCTTTTAAGAATAAATTAATAGTTTGTTTATCATTTTTTAAAGCGCCATCATATGTGAAAGCAACGGATAAAGATTTTGATTTATCAGATCATCCGCTATAAAAAATAAACTCGTTTAGGTGTCTGAAACCACGGAGACAGAGCAGGCAGGTGACACGTATTTGTTGTTAAGCTTTTTATGGAACCTGTAAGGTGGAAACCGGGCAGGAGGAGTCCTTTGGTGACCTTTAATTACCGACCCCATCACAATCCATCTAGATTATATGTAGATGAATTGCCCTTGTTCTCTTTTAACGGGCCACCGGGAACTTAAACACCACTTGAAATACGACTGCGTAATTGGTAATATTGCGTGAGGTTACCCCTATAACCCGAATGTGCAGACCTGTTTGATCGTAAGCAACAATTTTTGGTCGATGTTAGAGCAAGTGGGATGATAATTTATCTGCTGTGGTATGATGTATAACCAATAAATACCAAATTTGTATAACCAGTAAGTACAAACAAGGCTAGAATAGCTGGAGGTTTGTTCAATACTTGGCTGTACTTACTCAATCCCAAGACAGCTCGGCCACTTCTTGTAGAATCAAACTTAAATGGATCTTACCGAAGCGGCCTTGGAAACTCAGCCACAGCGGAACATTATTGCCCCTCCAAACTTTAGTTCAGCATAATATGTAAGATGCTTGCTACCTCTTAAATGTACCGTCGTGTTCTATTTTAGGAACTGCGGTTGCCTTATTGCTCTACTTCTGGCCATCGCACATATTTCTGATCTCCGCAAGTTCACAACCTTGTGTGTTTATCGAGTACTATCTATCCGACCCGGCTTAGCCTACAGGGACCTGAGGATTACCGTAACACATAATACACTAAAACCTTTGTAGAGAATTGCACTGTTAATGAGCAATAACCAATTGAAGATACGTTTCCTGGAATTTGCTTTATAATTTGTGTTGATATAATATTGTATGTAAAAGATTAAGTAAGTAAGGCTGATTTTGGTCTCACGCTGACATATCTCGGCCATCAGCGCTGACGGTCAGGGCACGCGCACTTTTGCGTTTCTTAGAGTTTGTGAGTAGCCGGTGGTTCATTGTGGGATGAGGCGAGGGACGCTAACGCATCTGCATGTACGGATGTGGATGTGCACAATTTATTACCAAATGGCTTCGATTGCTAGTGTGTCTTTTTTTGGTATACGTAGTATATCATACTTGACCATATTGATGGTGTATATTCCGTGGAATATAAAACTAATGTGACTTAACACTACGGAGGTATTGTAAGTTGAATCTATTTATCCTTCTCCCTTAAATAGGCCCGATATGAAGCGTCCATTGTGCCGCAGTTTTCCGACTTCAATATAATTTCAGGCGCATCTCAACGAAAACATCCTTTGTGCCGCTTTCTTTATATTTCACTCCTATAAAATTCACTTTAAATTATATTTTAATATGTTGTATGATATTTAGTTAAAATGTATACATTGTAATATCATAGAAGCGCAAACTTCAGGGGACTTTGTTTTGTAGTTTTTTTATAGAATAGGGGGCACACGAGAAATCGAGCTTTTTTTACGACTACCGACGCCCATAAACATCCTCATTATTACTACGCTGATGCGTCTCTCTTCTTTCCTCTTCCCCGCCAATGGGTTACCGACCAGCTTCATATCGCACAAAGTACGGCACCGAACATGTCACTTTACGTCGAAATCATGTGAGATAGAGGTACCTCCCCGGTGGTGACGGCCCACTTTCTCTGGAATGTAGTAGAATTATCTTACACAAAAAATTATCTCTCTCAAAAATTTAGAATATAATATATTAATGATTTTAATGTTAATAAACGTACTGAAAATTATATAATAATTTATTAATATAATTAAATAAAACATGAAAGTCTCTAAAGACTGGCATAATGATCTCAATAATACCGATGGTGACGGTGGTGGTGATAATTACGACAACGTAGCAATAAAATGGAGTTTCCAATACTTTATACCGTTAAGATCAACCAATTGTTATTGTCTCTGGAAATTCCTTATAAAGATTTGACTCAGCAATTATATGCACGTATGTTGCTTTAGAAGTTTTGCGAACGAAACGAGTCTCGACGCAGTGATTCTCTCATCTATACGATACAACAAAACACTTCCCGACTCGCCAGAACAGAACGTAACGACTGCGCCGAACTTCCGCAGTTACATATAAAGTGACACAAAGACTGAAGGTGTTTCGAATGCTTTCATTTTATCAGCAGTCACTCACACAGAAATAAAATGAGTACTTATTTTTATAGGCCAAGAGCAATCTGATAGTGTCAAACTTTCGACGTACACGAGTTGTAGTCGTTCTGTACAAATCGAAGTATAACATTACGGCTAGCCACTTTCTAAAACAGGGCCGTTTTGTTTTGTGGTAGGGTAGGCTAACGATTAGCCGGATTGTTATTGCGAGTCGTTTCTCAATTATGGCGGCTGATGTTTAGCCTCATTTAATCTCTTGATTTTAGGCAGTGATAGTGATCGATGCAAGTATGAAATTATTATTAAAAGTGTTTTGAGTGCAAATAAAAAAACTACAAAGGTTCTGTCGGGAACTACGCTCCCGCCTAAACCTTCCCACCTATCTGGGATTAGTTTTTTATTTCTCTACATTCTAAAATCGACGCCATTTTTGTTCTCATATTATGCAATGCCGCGATTGTTAAAGTTAGTTGAAGGTGGATTTATTTCGTTTCATTCCAATAACACTAGCTTTTTTAAAATCGTATACGCCGAATCCCTTCTGGCGCAATTTCACTCAGCCGTATTCAATGTAACTAATCATTGTTCCACCACATAATCAAACTGATTTTGAAAGTGGCTAGCCGTAATGAGATACAGCTTTTTAGACCATCCGACTGCGACACATACATCAGCAGATATGGACAATCTGGGGGTTCTTTTTTACAGCTTATGATGACAAATGTGCAGTCGGAGCCATTTTATACCTACCAATGCTCATTATTATCCCATGTTGATGCATTGCCCACGATTCTCTTTTTTCTTAATTCGACCTCTTATTTCTTAAACGATCATCTAACTTGACGCGTGTGTAAGAAAGGTTTCTGGACATGCCTGCGAGATTCCACGGGACAAGAATATCTACGTAGACGAAGACCCAATGGATATGAACTACGGTGAATATACTACTATGTACTACTATGTACTACTATGTACTACTATGTACTACTATGTACTACTATGTACTACTATGTACTACTATGTACTACTATGTACTACTATGTACTACTGTGTACTACTATGTACTACTATGTACTACTATGTACTACTATGTACTCTAACAAATAGATGATGAGTACTGACTCACGATTTATTAAAACGTATGTACAGCTCTTAAGTGAATACGAGAAGACCTCTTTACACACAATTAAAATAAGAAAATTTCACGTGAGTGAAGTTACAGTAACTAAGTGCGTAAAGAACAAAATGGGTACTGATTCTCCTTGTCTCACGTCTCGTCCCTAGATACACAGACAGCCAGTAAGTACAGCGTGCGTCGAACAGAAAGGAAACGCTGGCGCGTACCCAGCCAACTGTAGCCACCATTCGTACAGTGCGTCGCATTAATGAACCATCAGATAACATCTCTAATGACGCGGTGAGATATTTAAGATAAGTGTTCAGAGTATTTTGCTTAGAATTTAGGGGACCACCCGAGGCAGGTGGTTTGTTATGACAAATATATCATCTTCGTAACATATCTTAGTTGATCATATTTGTTGATTATTTCAGGATGCCTTCTTACGTGTGCCTACTGATGTTAAAAGAATATGACACTTTAACAATACTTAATATAAAATACTGTAGTTGAGTAATTGTAACAACGTATTATTCCATATCAGGCACTTTATTAAAATAAATATGGCTGATTATTATTGAGGCCGCGTTTAGGAAAACGAAGTGTTGGTCGACCGTTCACCAGGTCGGAAGGCGATCTCCGTGCAGTAGCCGGTCCTGGATGGATGTGAGTGGCAGGCGATCGGTCATGTTGGCGTTCATTAAAAGAGGCCTATGTCCAGCAGTGGACTGATACGGGCTGATAATGCTGATGATCATATTGGTAAATACTAGACAAGTGCATTATTATTTTATGACAACGAGTCGTCGGCTCTCTGTGGGCCGTTCGACACAGTTACTCGCCGAAGCCGAAGCAGCCATGCCCGGTGAGCACCTGCGTCAGACGGAAGTTGAGGGGTCTGCACTTACGGCGCATCCACCGCTCGTGGACCGGACGCAAGGCAGCCGTTACCTCTCTAACATACGACAGCCGCGCCAGGTTCTCCCCCCACCTCTGCATTAACGCCACATGCCCATATCGGCGGATTCGCAGGATCTCGTCACGCGTGTGGTTCAAGTTGAGAGCCCTCCTATCCGAGACATAGGAGTAGCTCTCGGCAATAACCTCCACTACAAGTTCCCACGGCTAGAGCCGTAGCTCCAGTAAGGAACTCCACCTAACAAGGGTCTGTTCTGTTTTTCATTTACTTTATTTGAATTGCAGGAGACGAGCGGGCAGTAACCGCTCTAAAAAAGGATTGTACTTTTTCGGGTCCCTTAACTACATTCACTATGTTGGGACATCTGGACAGACTACGTGAAACGCCACGGAAGGTATTTTGTATCTGCAGATGTGAGCCATATAAGTATAGGCCAATGTAAACCACCCTTTTTTAACGAAGAATTTTCTTAGTGACGAGATAGTTCTGATCATAAATCAGCTTAAGAATGTAAATATCATTTTAGGTAGCCCCGAGCTTGAGACTAGAACAGTGCAAATGATATTTATTGGTTCGATTCGGCACATTTAAATAGTTGTAAACATCAGCTAGACTTTGAAGTGTAGTGATTGATGTCACCTGCAGGAGGCACAGTAACCAAAAATAATATTCGCAAGTGGGCCATCTAGATAATAAGGAAGACCGCGGCGGCCATTAGAGCAAGTCACGTTTGTCAAGGCTATCGGGGACTAGATAAATGGATTTCTGAATGGAATTGGACATCAATGCTTTGGTTTGATACTTACAAATATATGAAGCTAGAATGTATTGTTTACTGTAATACGTGAAGCAAAGAAATTGCAACTCCTTTTAATGAACACTAGCTGGCTGGCATATAATAACGTACTGGTAGTACTTCAGCCTTGATTTAGACATAAAATGGATTTTTATAGCACGGCTAAGGGAATAATCGGAGGCCTTTGACGACTACAGACGCCCATAGACATCCGCATTATTGTAATTTGCGTTGCCCGCCTTTTCTGTTCCCTCTCAATCGCCAGCTACACACAACACTCACTAAACGTGCTAGCGCAGATGTCACGTGAGCGTTGCGGCGGTGTTATGTGACCGTGATACACCACCCCCGCCGTGATAGCCAAGACTGCTGATCTCCAACTACTGCACGGAGATCGTCTTCCCACCTGGCCTTGCGACACCTTCCATTCAAGACGATCGCCGCAGTACCGAGACTGCTAAACGGCATCGTCCGCACTGGACACTTCCCCACTAGCTGGAAGCTGGGCCACATCATCATGTTGCAAAAACAGGGTAAGGACAGCAGGAGAGCGGAAAATTATCGCCCGATAACTCTGCTACCCACTCTGTCGAAGACCCTTGAGTTGCTCATACTGAGACAACTCACCCCCCTTCTACCACTCAGAGACGAGCAATTCGGTTTCCGACCCAACCACGGTACCACTCACCAACTGGTCAGGGTCACCTATTTGATTGCAGTGGCTAGAAACAAGAAAGAAGCTGTAGCCGCCGTATTCCTCGACATGCAAAAAGCATTCGACTCCGTATGGCATAACGGGTTAATATACAAATTAATCCAAAGCAATGTGCCTAAACCTCTCATAAAAGTGATTGCGTCATTTCTCTCTGACAGGACATTCAAGGTGAGAGTGGACGGGGTCTTGTCCGAGAGGAAATGTATTCGTGCAGGTGTACCACAAGGGAGCTGTCTCTCGCCAGCCCTCTACAACTTTTACGCCGGGGACGTGCCTGTTTCCCCCGGAGTGACAGCCGCGCTCTACGCGGATGCCTTCACCTTCACCGCCTTCTTGACCGCGTCTCTTAACGCGAGGCACGCGGCCAAAAAACTACAAAGAACCCTCGATCTCCTGCCGGGTGGCTCCAGAAATGGCGGCTGGCGGTCAATCCATCTAAATCACAAGCGATCACCTTTCCCAGACAGAGCACCGTTGGTGCGCTCAAGGTACAGGGCGTCGCGATTCCATGGCACAGGACAGCCAACTACTTGGGAGTAGACTCCGGACTCACGATGGCTCGTCAGGCCGAAACCGCCATCAGAAAGGCCAGATCAGCCACCGCCAGGCTGGCGCCACTCCTGCGGGCGAGTGCCATCCCACTAAAAATGAGGATGGCACTCTACAACATCCACATAAGATCGAGGTTAACATACGCGACTCCTGCCTGGCATCACTTGCTGAGCGATACGAACAAGCGGAAGCTCCGTGTCGTTCAGAACAAGGTGTTTCGGCAACTGGTCAAGGCTCCAAGGTTCGTGAGGAACCAAACTATACTCAGGGACCTGCGCGTCGGGCCCCTTGATGACTTTGTCGGCAGGATGTCGAGCAACCTGTTCGAAAAGGCGGACGCGTCGGAGCACGAGATTCTCAGGGGTCTCGCGCCCTGGCACGCCCGCCCCCCCGGACAAATATAGCCTGCCGAGGAAGGGGGACGGATAACCAGTTTCCGTATACCTCCCACACAGGCTAGAAAAAAAAAATCACTACTAATCCATTTGACTTCATTTTCACAGGTTATATACATATATACACTTCTCCCTCTCGCTGGACGCTGCAGACGGACATCGCCGACACCACACGGGCGGTACCGAGTGGGACGTGACAACCCCGTTGCCACGCTCCCGCAAGGATACGGCCCGTCGCTTCTCCCGTGACACCAACTTCACGGCCAAGACCCATCTTTTTTTTTCTTTCTTTTCTTCTGTTTGTCGCGTCTGACCTTTGACCTTTACTTTTCCACCAATACACCGTATCGTAAACACAGCGTGCGATTCGGTGCCTGTCCATGGGGCCATCACAGGATTGGAACCATACACGTTTCCCAGTTCGCTCTGGGACCTGTGAGAGTGCCCCGACAAATGGATAGACGCCGATCGTACAAAGATACCAATAGCCCAGGCACATAAACATATGTGCATACGCACTCAGAGGTCAACATGACCTCGCATCAACCACAGCCTCGTATTGACGAGGCTCGAACAACACATCTCCAGTAGGGAGCTAAGCTCCGGTCTGGACCCCCCTCGACCCGGCAACGGGAAGAGTGCGAAGACGTAACGAGAAATTCTTCCCACCTGGTGTACGGTCTACCAACACTTCATTTTCCTAAACGCGGCCCCCACTCCAGAACCTCAGTGGCCCATCTGCCATCTGATCTTCTGAGTGTGTGAACAGCCCAGGTACTTCAGCGAGCCTCTTCTTCGCGTGATATCGGAAACTTTAGTTCTCTGCCTTATGACTTCGTTACGCATTCTATCGGACAAAGAAATACCCAACATAGCACGTTCAGTAGCCCGCTGCGCTACCACAGACTTACGGACCAGTCCTAAATTAAGAGGCCATGTTTTGGATCCGTAAGTCATCACGAGGAAAACGTATTTGTTGAAGACTTTTGTCTTCAAGCTCTGCGGTATAGGCCACGTGAAAATGTGACGAAGCTTCCGGAATGCCGCCCTACGCAACTGAATCCTTCTATTCTCAGCATGGCTTTAGTAACTACTAAACTTGTCTTCCTGTGATATTCACATATCTAACCAAAATGAAGACCAAAGGACTCTTTTTTTCAAAGTATAAGGAAAAAATTTTGATACGTTTAGTCGGTGTTCATTGAGATCCGAATATACACAGGAACATTTAAGCGTGTATTATATCTATACTAATTGTAAAGTATTTTGTTTGTTTTAATGCACAAATCTTAGGAACTGGTCCGAATTGAAAATATATTTTTATGTGGCATAGCCCATTTATCGAGGAAGACTATAAAGCTGATGAAGATGACGCTGCGTCTAATCGGGCCGGTGTTACGCGGGAACAACCACGGGGTGATACTAGTGTTAAAAATACTACTATTGTAATAAACATGACATTTGACCAAATGTTGATTAGAATCCGGGATGAAATAAATATACGTTTATCTTGGAAAATTGTTGGGAATTGCCTAGGAAACTTAACCATAGTGAAATAGCGGAACACAGCTAGTTCTAAACTAATTCATATATCTATAAAGTTACAAAAGCTAAAAAGAATGTATTCAGTAAGTCGAATTAGAAATATTATAATAATTTCTAAAATATTATTAGTAATTAAAAGTCCCGGAAATGGGTGCTTGAAGAAGACGTTGAATCGCGAGGAAACGGCATTGCTCGCGATTCAACGAACGACGGATGATCAAGCGGGCAACTAACCATAATGACCACGAGTACTTCGCCAAGACTGACAATTGTTAAGAATAAGCAACAACACATCGCTACGCCAGCCAGTTCCTTAGTCCACGCTGTAATAAGCAACAACACATCGCTACGCCAGCCAGTTCCTTAGTCCACGCTGTAATGTAATTCCTCCACATAAAAATAAATTTATCATTGCTTCTAAATACTAGGATGACTTTATTACATCACCTCTTGTTATACGTCCGTAAAACTTAACACTAATTTAAATTAACTAGCCAAAGAAAAACTAAAAACAGGCTGTTGCTCATCTTCCATTAAAAAAATAATAATGATCTTGGTGTAATTTATGGCGATTTATAAATTATATCCATGGATTGTTTACTACTTGTCTAACGTTAAAACCCCTGACTATGAATCTTCTGAAACTCACCGAAACAGCTTAAAACGTTGCCTCCATGATACAATGTTTTTAACCTTTCAGCTATCTATTTTCTGCTCGGAGCATTAAGAAATCCCCAACCCATTCATTATTACTGTTACATACCAAAACACAAATGTCCAATTCTATTAAATTTTTATATTTCGGAATTGAGTACAGTAAAACTGCTTTTACAATACGTAGCAGACCGTAAAGTAGATTAAAGTACATTAAATTGAGAAATCTCTTATTGAGACAGCATTTTTAGACATTCACTATATACGTGGTACGTTATGTCCCCCGTCCACTGTCTGACATTGCCGTGGTTC
This sequence comes from Eumaeus atala, assembly GCA_017140195.1. Taxonomy (NCBI): domain Eukaryota; kingdom Metazoa; phylum Arthropoda; class Insecta; order Lepidoptera; family Lycaenidae; genus Eumaeus; species Eumaeus atala. Next base: position 401,911 of record JAFELO010008651.1, on the reverse strand, counting down.
TTTACCCACCAAGACTGCTGATTTCCTGCTACTGAAATCCAACTGGGCGTGTTATACATATAGTACGGTCAAACATAGGCTAATCTAGAAAGTTCTGTTATCGCTAACGCTTTATACTTAGATCAAGAATAAGCCGGCTTGGTGCGGAGGGAGGCGACTCGCCATTTACATGTGGTCGGGGGTCAGCCGTAACGTTGCTATCACGCTGATTTACAGCCATATTCAATTGTTAGCGGCACTTGTATCAACAGCTGCCATCGCCAAATAGATAGTTCCCAAATGATTAATGACATATTTAGGGCTTAATAATCATTATTGGTGTTGTGATCGGTATCATGGACATGAGGAGTGTACAAGTACCAGACATGCCGATGGGCGCGACAGCTGGTTGTATGGTCTATTCGTGATTCAATCATAAGGTATATGATCATACAGCCGATTGGTAGTATACGAGCCTTTTAAAATAAATTGGTGGATAAGGTTGATATACATCCATCAATTTATGAGTGAACGCTAAGATGGTCGACCTCATAAATACTCTTAAAACATAACTGATGCGAGCATTGCATATAACGATTAATAAACTTGAATTTTAATTCAAAGCGTTCATTGAATATTTTCTAATATAAAGCATGGGGTAGTGTTTTCTTTGGCAGTATCCTAGGAAGCCTCGCTGTAGGTAAACATCCCGATTTATGCGCAACTTCAGCGGCTTTTCTTCTTTGTTCCAGGTAATGACCTCGCTTTCATCCTAAGCTGAATGGACGCAAGCAAAGAGATCGCTCACTGGTCTCTCGGGCGTCTCCAGACTGCAACAAATGTTTAAATTTCTACTTTCCCTAAGGTATATTCTATTTAAATGAATCTAACAGGCTACATGTCAATCAGGTTAGTACACTATGTGATGAGTACACGTATAACTTTTAGATAAATATAATTGAAATTAGAAAATTTCAATTATACTTTAATGCTATGGGTCGGCAAGCGTGCAATTTTGACCAATACTGATGCGTGGGGCATCAGTATTGGCCATTTTTGTCATGCAGACGCGACAGCATTGCAGACACTTAACGGCGTGTCATGTGAGCGCGAGGTACCACGGCGTGATACTACCTCTTACTAACAGGCGGTTTATATAAGTATTCGGTCCAACTTTACGACCGTGTCCTGTGAGCGAAACGTGTTCCCAGTCGTGCCGAAGCATATTTGGGCTTACAACAAACTTATTGTGAACAGGAATAATATCGAATGTCTGTCTATGGCATGTTCTTCATTCTGGTAACATTTCAATGAACGACAAATTAATTTCATTACAATACTTATCAGTCTACTCCCGAAAGGAAAGCTATTTTGTGAAATTGCTTAACTTTTAATATAGCAATATTCTCGTTACTACAACAACAACACACCCTCATCGCACTCTCACGCAATAGCGTAGAGCTGTGCCGCGATCCTTACGAATCCGCCTTTCTTCCTCCATATTCATAAATAATTAATATTTTGGTTTCTACAGCTACGGTGTGTTCATTATTCGTAAATTGCCACCAAAATATTGGTCACTTCCATGAGCTATAAAGCAGGTCACACACGTAACGGCTAACCGTACTAGACACGAGCGTCAGCAGTACATGCGAGACGTACCATAACGTGTGTGGGGGTAAATTTGTACCTGCGCAGGCGACCGGTGAACAATCGAATTTCTAGCGATATCTACACCGTACGGTAAAACTGTGCGTGTGTGGTGGATTTAAAGTGGCAATCGTAAAAAAGTCCGAAACGACTGAACCCGGTCATTAGTTGTAAAAGCTGTTTGTTTTACTGCCATGACACTTACACGGCTTTTGAATTTGAAAGAGCCGCTGCGGAGATAATCGCTGAAACATGACGTCCATATTAATTGTGTGGCACGTAATCGTTTCCATCAGGACGACGTGATGACCCCTCGCCCTCAGATTTGACGTAAGATCATCATTAGCAAGCAGACAGACTTATCTCGACGCAGGGTTAAATGGGAACTCCTAAATGTTCATATATCATATAAGCACTTTACAATAAGACTAGTTAAACAGATTGTACCGTGTTATATAAGCATACTAATTAGTTTCTGCTGTAGGACATGTGGAAGATATACAATGCGAATGTGGAATGATGTAGGTACCGAGACCGACACACCATGATCACACTCTTCGGTTACTATACGAAGGTGGGGTCAAAACACTCTTAATATATTTTCAGAGAACATTATGCTATGCCAGAATAAATTTCAATAAAATAGCCGACTAATATGTACATATATAAAATCCGTGGTTAAGTGTGATAAATCGCACTAAATTTACCTAGCCCTGTGCTGTGTGTGTGAGGTGCGTGACGGTTACAAGACAATATTTGAGATTGTTATTATTGAAATACACATAAACACTACGACCTAGGCGCGATTCGTACCTGCGACTTCTGGCGTAACACGTGGATTAACCGCCACGTTGCCAACTGAGCCAGCCGAAGAAATCTTATTCCTATAATTCAAGAGAGAAATAGCCTAGCATTAAATATAAACGTAAATAAAGTCTGACTGTTTAAAATAATTCAAGTTGTCCAGTGTCACTAACATTAGAAAGACAGTTATAACAATCAATCATTAAAATCCAACAAATAATTTACTATAACTAGACTTACAAAATATCTACACCAGCCGGAGTAGTTCTTTCTTTCTTTTTTATGGTGCCTCCTTGATAAACGAGGAATGAGCCTTTTTACGACCGACGCCTACGAATATCCGCGTGATTACCATGCCGATACGTTGCCCCCCTTTCCTCTTTCCTTACCCCAATTGCTCACCGACCACTCATCAACCACACCGAAGATGTCGCTTTCACACGTCGGTATCATGTTAGCGTGATGTATATCATGTCGCCCCACACCGCCGCTATGGGGCATGACTCTATCTCTTCCTAAAACCTCACAAGGACCACATAATACATACATACCTGTCACCTTCTGGTGCAGCCACTTATCAATTATAATAAATACCTTCGCTGTATCCCAGTAAACAACACGTTGGATTAAACGGAACAAACTCAAATCCATTTCAACCGATATAAAATTAGATCACGAAAGACTAATTCATCCCACGGAGGCTGCACGTGAGCGTAGCTGTCACTCCGCAGTCTACACAGTCCAACCGTAACGACCCTATAACAATCCGCATTATTATTTATGTTGTGTAGCCGGGAACGGAATAATAGTACCATAAGAACGATATAAATTCTCTCGGTTTGAGATGTTTTTGTTTCGCTGAAAAATCTTGATAGCATTTATGAAATATAGCCCCGTTTTCGTCCGTTTGTTTTAGATGTGCGGAGTGAATTACACTGGTGAGTTTTTCAAGAAAATAATGCACATAGTTAATTTTAATTTATATTTTGTACGTGTACGGTTTTAATGCGCTAGTATTAAAAAATTATATAGTATTGTGTTCAGTATTCGATGGATAAAGGCTTAAAAAGAGATTGAGAGTACGATCTACGCAAGAAGGTACACGCGAAAACATGTTTGTGGGGTCCCATTGAATAATAATAAAAGTTCCATTTTTATGTATTCATTGTTATAGCGGCAATAGAAATACATCACCCCGTAGCTTTTTAAACCGGACAATCTGCAAGCTTCGCACGTGTTAAACTCGTGGGAATCTTTCAATAAGCCAAAAATTCAAATTTCCATCACGATGGGATACAGCCTGGTGACAGACAGACGGAAAGATGGATATCAGAGTCTTAGTAGTAGGGTCCCATTTTTACCCGTTGAAGTAGTGACGGAACCGTACTCTCATCTAATTCAGTTAGTCACGTACATATGACCTTATTTTTGCAGCTAATTACAGCAAGGCTGATTTTCCTCCTGGATGACGTCTATAAGAATCAACAGCCACTCGCCAGTTGGATTGAGTATTCTCTGTAATGACAAAACAATGGTTTATCGTATTGTATTCACACAAAGATATCCAGTAATTGGATTTAATAATACTAAACATTATTTACAAAAATAAAAGATACACGAACTCATACTAAACTGTCCTTCTAAAGTATCATGGATTGAACATAAACATAATTTTTTGCAAAGCCTAACTTACGCGCATCATTTTAAGTTGTTTTTACAAAGTGAATAATTTGACATGCCCCTTCTGGTGTACGGACGGTTTTAAGACGCTCTTGCTACTTTCGTAAATTAATGGTTGTCAGACATACACATTAATACCTTAAAATATGTAAAAAGAATGACACCATGAATTTACTGTAAAGTAATACATTCAATACCACATATTTCCATATTATTAATTCATTCCCGCATATTCCTATATCACAATAATGCTCAACAATAGATATACAAAATTCTTCATTAACACTCGTTATCTCAAACTCGATAACGTATAAATGCATTTTCTATTTTTTCTCCTGTTTCCCCAGTGCGGATATTTTGCTTGTCTGTTTATTTCATTGCGGAAGAGAGTAAATATTGAACCTTAAGGAGCTTATTACATTATCTGTGGTGCTATCGCCATAAAAGTAAATGAATTTGTTACGTAAACTAAATAAAGTAATTCTATTGTTGTTCCATTAAATACAAAACAATATTTACTGAAATAACATTTCTTGTTATACATTTGTTAACATTTATTCAACGGAGATGTGTGGAAAGAGAGTAGAGGCCTTTGCCCAGCTGTGGGATACATCAGCCTAAAATAAATAAATAAAAATACATTTGTAAGGATTAATCGTTGATCTCGAGGCAAACATGCTCCGGCGTAAATTAGTAAGAGTGTTCAACTCCAAGAGAATTAAAGTGGTAGGTTTTTAAATTTATTAACTATAGTTTGGAATCAGAAAGTTGGCGTTACTTGTTTGCTTTGGAGAGCAAGCAAGCAGACTTTTTACCGGACAAGCAGTAGTAAATTATTATTGGCCTTATAAGTTCAAGATCGTATTATTTATCAAATATAATACAAAAAAATTTGCCCGTTTAAATAAAATG
>JAFELO010008651.1:380786-396860 GCA_017140195.1 Eumaeus atala | reverse complement strand
TATATCACATAAATGTAGGTATAAACTATTGGATAATTTAATATAATAACGGCCATGCTATTTAATAACAATATATATTATATTATATAATTTTTACTTATATCGCCCCTGCCTGTCCTACGCACATTCTTACCCCACCTTCACGCTTATCGGGACCACGTAATATCTGGATTGTGGTCTTACCGCAATCACACAACTGAGTGATTTCCGTTTAGAGCACTATATAACACTGTTGTGCATTTTCCTGTGTCTATCAAATGTTGTGCATATTAAAAAAAAACTCGTTTATAGTAGTTACCAACACTAGTACCATTATATTTTGTATTGTGCTCATTATATTGGTTTAGGTGAGAAATATATTGTTGTTGTGTTTACAAAGCTTGTATAACAGTGTAATTTATACCTAAATGAAGCTATATTCATTCATTCATTCATCTTATTCATAAATCTATCAATGTAACTTTTTCGCATGCATTTATATCTTCAGATATTTTTAAAATTTCAATCATGTTTCATCATCAAATTTCGTTAATTTTAAAGTATGCGTGACGTGCACAGTTACTCATTAATGAAAGAAGTTAGAAAAAAGATGCACATAGAAGTGATAACTTTTGATTGCCGATAGAAAATTCAGCTAAACGTTTTAACATAAAATAAAAATGAAGTAAGAAAGAAAAGCTAGCCATTAGAGCCTTAACGACTTCGATCAGATGAATAAATGATTGAATTTTCAATTAAGATTAGAGACGCAATGGCGAACTTTGTTGACAATTCTCGGTCTCAGCAGTGGCGGCCATAAAATCTGTTTCATTCAGTTCAACAATTTGGACTTTTTACTTGAGAAAAGTTCTGTTATTGTCCTGTACGTGTAATAAAGGATTGTAAAAACTTATTACTTAAAATATTGGACCATAACAAGGACAAAGTTAGATTTAATTTAAAAAAACGCTGTGGTACTTTATTACGAACGAGCAGCTTAGATTTAGGCCCCGTTTTTTTTTCTTTTTCTTCGGAGGGACCTACTACTGGTTGGCGACGCTATTATGCTCGTCCCTACAGTTCATCGGAAACTTAGGCCCCGTTCGCACTAGAGTTCTCCGAATGTGTGTTAAAATACAATACATCGTGGGGCAATAACCAGTTCATCGTCGGTTATTTACTCCGTCGTGGGAACAGATGTACGGGCGCCCATTTGTTCCATTTCAACGATTTTTTAACACTCGATAAAAACACTCTCGTGTGAACGGGCCTTATACTTACCATGCCGTGAAATAATTGCTTTTTTGCAAATTGATCAATCGCCATTCAGAAAATAATAAACATATTATTACACTAAATATTACTAATTAAACATACACTAACATTTGGAACAAATCTCCTACGACTCGAAATAGTTTATAACACACCGGCCATTGAACAAACACTTAAATTCGAATTAAACATTAGATACTTTTAAACTTCATGCAAAAATATAAATCTTGCAAAAACGGAGAATGTTTATAATGAAATAAAAAAATCACATAAATTTCAAAGGAAGCCGTTTCTTCAGTTACGTGCTGTGTCGAAAGCAGCTGTGTCCTGAATTGTGTTCTAGTTAAAAATGCTTCACTTCTATTTTATTATATGAGTCATTAGTAAGACCATTAAATAAAATTCGTCCCAGACAACTATTTCAGACAATTTAGACGTTAGTTTCTCCAACATTCCATTCAATCGATAAATAATACCCAAATGAAATCGGAAAGTATAACAGGACAGTTGATGAGTGTTTATATGAAGAAAGTAATGAATATGGAGGAACCAAGACGTGTGTAAGAATCGTGATCGTTAACTACGTCACACTGTTCTGTGCTTACCTCGCAGGGAATCTGGCGTGAATATATGAGAGTAAATAAAAAAGTACAAAGGCGTACTAGACTGACCAAACATTCTACAACACCGAAGTGATGATTTCTTCAGTTCCTATCAATAAATTTGATATCGTATTCATATATAACATACGAGTGTGCTGTAGACCACGCGACCAAACAAAACTTCTTTAGTTACGGAACGTACATGGCTATGAGAGAAAGAGAAAGGTAAATGCACGTGTACTTATCCGTCTCGCTCCTGCTGTTACATACGTAACTATCTCTCTTCCGCGACCCTCTATCTTTAGAACTTTATATCTCGCTGTCAACTACCGTTGGCTTCGTTTTCGTAATTTATTCTATATCTCGTCACGTAATTACCAGCTTACACACCAAATTATGCGTGCTTAAAGACGCTTCAATTCGTAATGTATTATTTATTAGTAATTTTGAACAACAGTGACAACAAAAACAAAACATCTTCACGCCAGTTCCTATAAGGTAAGCACACATATATATGTGTGTACGTATATACGTACTTACTATTTTCTTGTGTGCGTATTTAAAAATACTTAGTAAAAATGAAAAAAAATATATAACATTACAATTAAGAACCATTTTTGTATATATACATAAATGATATGCTTTCTGCTTTCAAAACTAAACAAAGTAAAATATTTACAATTTTTCTGTAAGTTGAAGTTGTTACCTCTAATTTGATACAAAAATACTAATATATCAAGTTTATTCTCAGTTCATAATTCTCAGTAAAAAACTTCAGAACTAAGAAAGTTGAAGTCATTCAACAGGTAGGGTATTAAAACAAATAAGAACTCATCTTCATCGCTAGTAAAAACTTTATGCTTCTTTAAAAATCTAAGAACTCTTTTTACTGGTCTGTTTACAATTAATAGTGCATATTAGAATACAAAATTTCAACATTGTCACACATTTTGTCACATTCATTTTAATTTCTTTATAATGTTTGTCACGGGACTTATGTGTCCATTATCATTATTGTCCCGTTAACGTATGTCTTTGAACTGATCTTTCGGTAAACTTAGACTAAAAGCCAGATTTTCTCGATGATCATAATCATCATTATGAGCCCTATTCAGCTGGACATAGGCCTCATTCAGTGAACGCCAAGTAGACCGGTTCTCCTGCTACTCGCATCCATCCCGGAAGGGCTATGGCATGGAGATCGTCTTCCCACCTCGTGAACGGTCGCCCAACACTTCGTTGTCCTAAATGCGGCCTTCACTCCAGCCACCTCACCGGCCCATCTGCCGTCCGTTCTTCTGAGTGTGTGACCAGCCCGTTACCACTTCAGCGAGCTTATTCTTCGCGTGATATCATATACTTTAGATCTCAGCCTTATGACTTCGTTACGGATCACATCGGACAGAGAATCACCAAACGTAGCACGTTCAATAGCCCGCTGAGCTACCGCAAACTTGAATAGTCCATTTATCTAGTAAGACTGTAGGACACATAATATTTTTTTATAGCGTAAGGGGGCTAACGAGCAATTAGCGGTTTTTGATGACCACCGACGCCCATGGAAATTGTTGTTACGCAGATGCGTTGCCCTCCCACTGGGCCATATCTCATGACGTTACGACTAATTACGAGTTACGCGGGTGGAACTGCGAGTGATGCAAAATATACTCCGTACCTCATTTAAAGAAATATTCCAAATTCAAATCGAACACACGTTATCTGTACTTGACATGCTGTAAGTTCGTAAATAGAACCTTTTGAACGGTGGCAGTAATTACAATCAAACGGTGCGTAAATCTTTGATCATACGCCAGGCTAAAACGCTTCGTATCGTACCAAGACTTCATTGTAACATTGTTGCTGATGTAAATGGAGTTATTTTTGGTACACATTCATTGTTACAGTCTCGAAAGATTAACGATAGTGAGTTCAATGTAACGCAGATTGAGGATCGATTGTGGGAAAACATCCTGTATTGGTAATTAGCAGCAAGCTGTTTAGGCTTAATGTAAAAGTGTAAAATAATAACACAAAGTGTACAAAACTATGGTGTCCTTTTTTATTTTATTTACCTTCCTAACATTTTTTTGTTTCTCAAACCTCAGAAAAAGAAGAATCTTCGGATTAAGACAACTCATTTAGAAAACAGGCATGTAGTTTTCAAATGTTTCTGATCCTATTATTATTGGCATATTAGAGTTTTAGGTGGTACATTCTCAGTTGTAAAATTACATCGGTCACTAATCTGTTTACTAAACCCTTTTAATGTTTCGTAGCGGGACATTTTGTTAAATAATTGAAATCCGTCGGATTCAAAGTGATAATTTTACTAAGCTCCAGCAGCCTCTAAATGTGAATCAAAGAAGAACTACTTATTAGCGTTCATTCGTGACAGGACACTACGATTTTCAGTGTCGTGATGAAAACAATACTGAATACTATGAGCATTATTTAAGTATGTCTTAAATTATTAAGTTATCCATATCATTTTTAAAATAGGTTACTAGTAATAGGCTTTTTAGATTTACGTATATGAAATAAAGTAATGAAAGGCTATCCTGCCAATATATATTACATCAATAATTAACATATCGACAATGAAACAATTTTAACATTTTATGATTTTGTTTTAATATTGTACAAGAGGTATAAATGATATATTTTTAATTAATTTATAATAATGCGTGTTGCATACTTTAAAAAGTATTTGAATAGCGACATCTGTTAATGTATTCACCGAACTTGCACAACGCTTACTTATGGAACGTTATTGCTAACGCCATCTAGTTAGCTGGGTTAAAACAGCCTTAGCCCTTATAATTTCTTCAGTACCGACTACACTTAACAATTTACCATCCGTGTGGAAGATGAATAATCTGCGCAAATGAGATCTGACTGTCCAGACAAAATCTACTTATGGACTAAATCTAATGATAGAAGGACAATATTAGTAAATATTAATTATTAGATTAATTACTACGGTACAAAGTAAGAGGATGTACCATGTTGCATTACACCGTTTCTCCCCTTATACTAACCACGAAAAGGAACTCAGGACTGAGATGTTTGGTACTAAGCCGGTATTAGCTAAAAACTGCCGCCTTGCTGATGATGACACATGGTAAAATGCAATTCCAATTCATACAAATCGTCAGATATAACCGCTAACACATCACTATTCTCATGAAAAATAAAACCATGTACAAATATTTGGGTGATCTTTTGCGATGGAATTATTTTTCTTTTTCTCTCCACTTGCCACAGTTATCCCTATGGCTATCAAGTGTATGTTTTTAGTTATATTGAGTTTGGAAACATGTTCATCTTGTCTGCTCGTGTAGTCTTAGCTTTTAATGTTAAGCCATTATACTATGAAATTGGAATTAAATTGTACTTGCTGTTTTAATCTGTTGATTGGGGATTAGAAAAAAATATGATATTAAATTCGAAATTTATTTTTTTATTATTCGAATCAACAAGACAAGTAATCAAGTCGAAGTAATATTTATCTATTTTTTTTACATAAATGTCCTTCCTCTAATGATAATAAATAGTGAAATAATTTGGAAACTGCATAGGCTTTTGTGGCATGTATTCCAGTAGAACACAGCGGAACAATTTATATTATCAACATCACATACTGTACATAACACATTTACATTTCCTTATGAAGATGAATATTATGTCTGTCCAATATTCATGTATAAACACATAACTATGTGCAGCTGGGTTCTTAATGCTTCTGTGAAAAAATGTAGTGTATAAGTATTGTTATATTATTGGATGGTCATAAAAACATCGATTTATAATATATCGATGTGTTCTCGCCGAATGAAACATCGATTGAAACACGGTCCATTAGAACTATTCCGCCATTCAAACCGGTACATAGGATAATTAGGTTGTCGAGTACCAAAGCGACACAGCCGATGCCTGAATCTGTCTCTTTTTGTGCCACAAAGTACCAAAGCGACACAGCCGATGCCTGAATCTGTCTCTTTTTGTGCCACAAAGGCCATTAGGACACAAGCGATCCGTTTCGGGGCAGAGTCAACACAGTTATAAAGTTTCATTGAGTTTAAATCAGCTAATGTGAAACATTTGAAGTCGTTATGTTAATGAATAATTTGATGTATCAATAGTCAGTGAGAATGTAGTTAGTGAGTATTTGGAATGTGGGATAGTAAGTAGCAAATTCTATTAAGAGCTTGATTTGTATTAAAGTAGCATACGTTGCGATAGGCCTCGTAGGATACGTAGACTTTGACTTTGCAGGGACACCGAAAGTGTGAAGCCCGTTACTGTTGCTTGGGCAATACGATCCGATGACGATGTAACTTTGTTCGAGCAAATAATTAAATTGATACAACACCTGTGAAGTTCAGATTTATTCCGTTACATAATTTTTCGGTCTGTCTGACGCCTTATGTCCCCTACTGGTACCCAGACCAGTAGGGGGCCTAAGGCGAGTTTATTGTTTGTATATTTGTCACGTGTCTGGCGTGGTTAGGTTAGATCTAGTGGTAGGGGTATTCACAGATTGCGATTTCTTGGGTTCGATACCCAGGGTCGGCTAAAAAGTGTTATTAGGATATTTTTTAACGTCTAGTAACTGCCTAGAGTCCGGAGAGTGTTGTTTTGTGTGTAACAACACACCGTGCCAAGTAAGCCGATTGATATGGCGCCTGATTTCTCTCCGGTTGTGTAGGACTCCGGTAAATAAAGGAATAGAAAGTGTTTTTTTATACAATAGGGGACAAACGAGAAATCGGAGCGTCTTTCACGACTAACGACGCCCATGAACATTCACATAATTGCTATGTCGATGCGTTGCCCTATTTTTCCCCGCCCCAATGGGCCACCGGCTACTCGCAATCCGCACGAAAAGCGACAGACGATACCATTATATGATGGAACAAGTGTTTTATTCACTTGCAGACCACGATACGATAAGTACAATTTTTTTTTCCCTTTAAGCCAATTATTACAAAGGTTCATAGCATACTTTTTGCCTCTGGGTACTCCTCAGGAGGACACAAACACAGTGTAAAGGTGTATTGCAACGGCTATGCAAAAATAAGACCTTTTCTTACGTGTGATATCTCCGAGGTACAATCTCAGCGGGGATATTTCGAAGGTCTGTGAGACTTGAACCGTCTGATAACGGCCTCGGTAAGAGTCCAAGTATACTCTATAGCCCAGGAATATATCACAGGAGGTGCAAACCTAAGACCATACAAAAAAGTTTGATTAATCGAGGATGGCCACGAGGTTGGTAAACTTCTTGACGCTTGATTGCATAATCACCATAAATTTACCTCAGCGTCACAAAAGTGTCGCCGAGTGGGCGGGCGGCTGTCACTAGTACGTAAAAAAAACTTTCAACGTACATTGCTTTATAAAAAATAGAAAAGTTGGTGTTCCTTTCCAACCCTAAGTTGTTCTCATAACGCTCGTGATTACGTTACACTAAAAATGCTCTAGGCTATTTTCAAAGTATTTTTCATAAGAACCGTTTTTTTTTTGGTGAAATGAATTATTAAAAGATGTTAGGGAGTGTTTTATCCCTGTTTAATAAAGCGTTTACCTCCTCATCTTTTCATAAATTATTATAATATAAATATATGATTTTCTGTTAGTTGGCAAAGGTGTTTCTCAAATATGTATTGCAAATAAAAGAAGATACTGCAGACAGTCTTAGGTGGACACGAGATCAGGTTAATGTCTCTATGTCTATGAAGTAACATGGAAGTACTTTCGTTTCAGCAAGAGACAGGACCATGCTGAATTACCGAGGAATTGAGCCGGTACGACCGGGGAGGTAACTTTCGCTCACGCGTGTGAGTAGCCAGTGGTACACTTTAGAGGAGAGAAATGAGAGAAGTATGACAAAAATAATGCGGATGTCTATGGGCAACGGAAGTCATCAAAGGGCACCATCTGTGTATGTTTCCTCTCATACTACAGAAAAGGGCTCTTAGCTAGCTAAAGATCGAATATGTGGGCGTTCTTTGAAAGGAATAACAATCAACTGCCTAGATATTTTCTATATAGTTTGCCTTTTTTGCATGCTATTTCAATATTCACCCATCGAAATGATTAGTGCATTGAAAACTACAGCATTTTATATTTTACTATTTGAAAATTTTAATCGGAAAATTGATGCGTCAAACGGATTGTGTGCTTATAATATCAGAGTTTAGCATATCAACGTAAAAAAACGATACATTTCTGACACATTTCGAGTGCGATTTGTAAAATACTCTTTTTTCCGGGAACCCTTTTTCAAGCGTATAATTTATATATTCTGCGACCTTTTAGAAAAAAAAATATGTCATTAATTCTGAACGAGTGGGTGTTAAATGACAGCGTACAACGATCTGCCACGCTTCCTAATTCGTTCTTCTTTCTTTTGCTAATTTTTTTTCTCTTTTTTCTTTTTTCGGAGGGACCTACCACGGTTCATCGGACTACGAAGACTTTTGTGTCTCCTGGTTTAGGAATGTTTCACTAGGTCATGGGTCATGTATCATTACTATTACTATAAGTACTTTTTGTTGACGCGTGGACAAGCATTTACGCACTTTCGCCGGCCCTGGGCGAAGTCCAGTGGTTAGTGTAGAGCTCGCGGCACATAACAGTGTCGAATAGCCATAATAATCACCGCGAGTGGTATTGGTGAGGTGCCAACAAGGAGTCATCTAATAGCGAAATACAAAATCAAGTTACCAAGAATAATAAAATATAAAAACAATTTCAACACATCCAACTGCTCATTTGCACCTAATGGAATAATAAAAGTTGTTACATTAATGCGCTATTACAACAGCTCTCTTCAAAAAAATACCTTGTTAGCGTTGGAAATTGTAACAAAAAATATTTATAAAATCATTTCCTACCCTCACCCGTGATAGGTCTATGGGGAGCAAAATTTTTTGCTGCCGGTCTCATCCATCTGGGACATTCATGAAAGTTCTAAATTAATTATTATTATTGAGCCTGCAGTAATGTTTACGTAGTAAATATTTGGACGTCGATAAATATATGTTTTAACATTCGCTATTATATTCTAGTGTACATGATATTTATGAGTAACCTTTTTGACTTTGCTTCATTAGATGGTACGTTTTATATTCCTAATGTATGTGAAAGCCTCCTTCACATACATTAGGAATGTAAACGCATAATCAGAAATGATGATTTTGTTTATCGTGACATGTGTTGCTTTAGGTGTTGCCTGCATTTCCGTTGATATGGGCCGGCACGACATGACATGATCGTGTTTGTGCCGTTTCCGAATTTCCACTGGTCCATTGGCGTGAAAAGTGGGACAACACATATAACTATGCTGACGTAGGTTGGCATCGAAAGGCAAAAAAAAATATATAAGGTAAGAATGAATAGACCGACCAACCGAAGTGAGTAGACCGAAAGACGGTATTGGACGCCTCATACTTGGTGAACTGACAGTTGAGGTGACCGTTTTGGATGCAAGTGGATCGTGACTAATGGGCCCTCGTGGACGTCATCCGGCTGATGATGAAGATTATGTTGGTGATGATGTGAGTAGTTATACGCATATACAAATTGCATATAACACTTTTCTAGTGGCGGTGAAATTGTTACATGCGAAATGCGAGTAATTTTATCACAAACTCCTAGGAGAAATAAATTCAGTATAACAGAAATATCCATAAAAGATTTTTCACCCTTACCTAGATAGAAATATATCCCGGAGAAGCTCACTTCGAGATCCGACATCCCAAGTGGATAGCGTTAAAGGGCTATCCATTTGCGAGAAATCAGCTATCCTGAACTTCGCACCGCATTAGTGCTATGCGCTAGCTAAAGAAGTGGACACACTTGTCGATTAGCAACCCACTTGGAAGCACTTTATACCGCTCGTAACAGTGCACTATAGATTGTCAACTTTTATAAAGTATTAAATTATGCCGCGCTTACGGATAGTAAAAATCTTGCCTTCATCAACAACAATCATGGGTGGTTCTGAATAGATCTCCACGGGCAATTTGCTGAAAATAATTTTATGTACTGCTATCCACTCTGGATGAGTTTCAATCACTGCGTGGTACTTGGTAACCCTACAGTAAAAACCAGTGCCTTGGGCTTCCATTACTTAGGCGTCTTATACCAACCTTTACTCCTTCAAAGATCCTTACAGTTTAGAGGACTAAACTACTACCAGCTATTCTAAACTTCGCACCGCATTAGTGCTACGCGCCAGCTAAAGAAGTAGATACACTTGCCTATTAACTGCCACTTAAACCACTTGTAACAGAGTACTATAGACTATCCAGTATGACGAAATATCTAATTATTTCGTACTATTTTATAGTGTAAGTGGCCAAAGGAGCAGTTCGGAGAAACGGGCACACGTATGCCACTTTGCAGCGGTATCGTGTGAGTGAGAGGTCGAACTACGCGGGTTGTGCCGGCCCAATTCAACTGCAATACAGCATTGTAGATACTAGGGTGGATCTAAAAGTTCGTGGCCTAACCTACATGCAGCTATGACATCTTTTTAAATCTACCGTCATTTGTTAGTATGTGTCATATTGATTTATTGTGCGCAGTTTCATTCCGATACTGCACAATATAAATTTTCTGTGATTATTTGTTTGAAGCAATCTGACGCAATTTTCAATAATGGAGAAAATTGAACACCGTGCAGTCATTAAGTACCTCAATAAAAAAGGCCAATCACCTAAAGACATCCATCAAGATATGGTGAGCACTTTGGGGGAGTCTGCTCCATCGTATTCCAGTGTCAAGAAGTGGGTAGCTGAGTTTAAGCGCGGTCGTGAGGGCATTAAAGATGATCCTGGGAGTGGAAGGTCTACATCCTCTACCACGAAAGAAAACATCGATAAAATTTGTGATCTCGTACTGGGTGACCGACGTTTGACCATTGGTAAGATAGCTGAGATAATATACATTAGTTATGGCCTGATACAACACATAATAACGGAAGAGTTGGGGTTCCATAAGGTTTCTACTCGCTGGGTCCCGAGGTTGCTTTCAGTTGAACAAAAACGAGTTCGATACACAATTTCACGAGACTGTTTGGAACTTTTTGAGACTGATTCCGAGAACTTTTTGTCTAGATTTGTTACCATGGATGGAAAGCAGCTGTATTCACCACCATACTCCTGAATCAAAGCAACAATCCAAACAGTGGAAAAGATCAGACTCTCCTACACCGAAAAAGGCTAAGGTCGTTTTGACGACTAACAAAGTCATGGCTTCTGTTTTTTGGGATGCGAAGGGCATTATTTTTGTAGATTATTTACCGAAAGGTCAAACTATAAATTCTAGTTATTATTGTAACCTTTTACGAAGACTCCGGGAAGAAATAAAAGAAAAAAGGCCGGGAATGTTGCGTAAGAAAGTTTTGTTTCATCAAGACAATGCACGTGTTCACACTTCGGTTGAAACAATGTCTGTAATCCATGATTGTGGCTACGAATTGCTGCCCCACCCACCTTATTCGCCGGATTTAGCCCCCTCGGATTACCATTTATTTCCAAATTTAAAAAAACATTTGGGTGGCTTGAAATTTTCGACCAAAGATGAGGCGATAGTGGCAGTAAACGATTATTTCACCGACCTTCCGGAATCTTTTTTTTTCGAGGGGATAAACAAGTTGCAGGTCAGGTGGAAGAAGTGTGTTGAACTGGATGGAGACTATGTCGAAAAATAAAAATAAATTTAGATCCACTTTTCTTTCATTTTCTTGGTCGGGCTTAGAACTTTTAGATCCACCCTCGTAGCAAAATATGGATCACGCGTATAAATGCATGAAAGGTAGGCAAACCAGAAATCGGCCAAGAATTTCTTCTCATTTTTTTTAAATTTCTTCTAGAGTTCTGGACCAGTATGGTACGAAACACTTCTTCTCAGTATAACCAAATTCTGTTCGTTCTTTTTTTTTTTAATAAGTATACCTAACAGCTCCAACAAAGCCATAAATCTACATAAATATATTCTGTTGTCCACGGCTTAGTTATCTAAATATTTGCGAGAATCCTGTGGATGAGTAGGGTGTTCGGCTGGCCAGGCCGAATTTCAGCATTTGTGATGATATATGAGGGTATATTATTTTCCTATCTTTTACTGGCTCCACGCTAGGCTTTAGTTCCGTATATTTCGTACGCTTAAATTTTAATGTCTATGGGCATATTTTGTCTCCGGAAATTCCGGCTGAGATCCCATGCTCATGCAGTGTTTTTTTGTATTTCGGATAGGAAAAACGGTACTAGGTACCGTTGATGTTATTGCGTGTCTGTTAAAAAAACATGAAGCGGAGGTAATTTTTGTTGACCTGGATTCATGGTATTCGCCAAGAAGTGAGATGACAATACAGATATAAGAAAAAAATTACCGAGAATCAGTAATTCACAATGACATCATAGAAAAAAAATCATTACAAACTTAATTTTGTCAACTTGTAAATCGTCATGCTTCTGTTCTCCGCTAGTACCGAATCATCGGTACGCTTGTCCGACTCGCACTTGGCTTTTTTTTCACTTTCTCATACATATTTTGACTTGTTCAAGGTCTTTTGATCCGCTTGTGAAAGAAAATGTGAGGATGAGAATGGAACTTCCTGCCCGACAAAAATACAATTGTTTTAGGTGTGTGCAGTCATCATTTGGGCAGAACTGTCTTAGGACTAGGTTAACTCGATGTGTAGATTCCTAATAATAAAACCAAAATTTTATCGTTAGTGATGTATAATTTATCGATGTCGGGCAAACCTGGAGTTATTGACAGCATATCATGTATTTCATCAACATAGAATTACCGTAGGAATAAATTTAAATAAGGAACATTTTTGCGTAACAAACAATGTTTTATTTCAAGTTTTTTTTATAGAAGGGGGGCGCAAATGAGGAATTTTGACGCCTAATTCCCATTGACTTCCGCATTACTACATTACATTTTCTGCTCTCCACCTAATTTCTTGTATATATTCCTTTGGTGGTACTACAGGAAAAAATCTGTTTACTTATCACACCAACTTAGCCAAGTCCTGTGTGTAACACATGGATCTATGATCAT
Organism: Eumaeus atala; assembly: GCA_017140195.1. Taxonomy (NCBI): domain Eukaryota; kingdom Metazoa; phylum Arthropoda; class Insecta; order Lepidoptera; family Lycaenidae; genus Eumaeus; species Eumaeus atala. The sequence goes on along the minus strand of JAFELO010008651.1, from coordinate 383,925 downwards.
CTATGATCTTGGTCCGCGTATTTGAACCCGTATCCTCTGGAGCAACGCGCTCGGCCATACCCGCTTACGTTAGCACTGCGCTATTCAGTAATGAATTAGTAAACATTAACGAATATTGTTACGACTATTCATATTAAATACTACGTAATAGATGGATTAACTGAAGGATATAGGACATGAGGTTATCACCGAATATCTAAATGAGATTGAGTTAGCCCGCTTTCGCGCCGCTGACATTCCGCTGTCTTTTTGTATAATATGTCTCGATGGTGACGTTTCAAGGGACAGATAAAAAGTCAAACCAATGCGTTGGATGACAAGTTGAGCGTCAAAGTGACTCCAAGCCCCAAAAAGAATTATAGTTTTGTTTACATTTTACAATTGTTTCGAAATGAAATGTTAACATAAGTAAGAGTAGTTAAACGTAAAACGTGTCTTCCTGATACGAACATAAAGGAACGGATTAGTATTAAATTGTTAAAGAGAGAGTAAGAGAGATACTAAGATTACCGGTATTACATTACTCTTGTTACTAAACACTTTTATTCCGAAGAACGAACATTTAAAAATGGAATACGGACCGCATTTTCAGTCGTTCCAGATTTAAATATTCTGATATCGATAACGTCAATCACCACCGAGCACACACTTATTACCTATAAACCTTGTTCAAGGTCTGTTTTTATCTGTCCCTGTTTACGCCACACATGAGGCGGACATATTGTCGTTATCATATATTGAAATTCTAGAATTTAAATGAGATCAGACCAAAAAGTAAGTAAACAGTGTGACTTTGCAGTGTCAGGAATAATTTTAATAATAAATGTTTTGTTTGTGCTCTATTGCTTTATTCATCATTATCATCGCTGGTCTGTTCGTCGATTCAAAAGTAGTCCAAACTAAGGTCATCTATGTACAATTATGTTATATGGGTATATAAAAATATGTGGACTGCGTTAGCATTTTTTTTTTATTGCCGCGGGGAAACGCATTTACGCGCCTTCGCTGGCCCTGGATGGGGTCCAGTGTGTGGGGCTCAAGGCACATTATAGTGCCGAGTTCCCACTCAAACCACAGCGAGTGCCATCAGTGCCGCCTTTGGTGAAGTGCCCCGGAACAACAAGTCACCTCGACGACTAGTCACTAATTCCCGGAAGACTGTAGGGGCTAAAAACGAACCTATGTTTGAACTCGGGTATTTCATTATATGCATATTAGGAAGAGGTAGTGCCATGCATAGTGCATGCCACTACATCCTCCTATGCAAAGGAATTGGGCTGGCACGACCGGGGCGTTACCTTTCGCTCACATAATACCGCCGCAAAGTGATGTCTACATTGTCGCGTTTCGTGCGGTTTGCGAGTAGTCGGTGGCACATTTGAGGGGGGGGGGGGGGTGGAGGAAGGCAACGCATATGCATAGTAATTCTGTGGATATTCATGGTCGTCGGTAGTCGTAAAAAGGCACCGAATGCTCGCTTGCCCCTATTCCATAAAAAAATGCATACCAAATTGCATTCAAATCAATACATTGGTTTAGCTGTGTAAGCGTAACAAACGGACAGGTTTTTGCACTTATAATGTTTTTGAAGACTACTCCAACATTATTCGCTTATAATTATATTTTTTTTTACATTAGTATTGTCATTAAACTTTTAAATTAATATCGTTAGAAAGGTAAACATTAAAAATATTTGCCCCGCTTATTTACCGTCATACCGGATTTTAATTGGAATGGTTTGTGTGGCATGAAATGTCGAATTAAAATTGGCAGTTACAAAAAAACAATTAAGGCACACGTTATTGTATTCGGTGGATCTGGATCGACTATAGTATTATCGATTTCCGGTTTAATCGTCTTGAATTTAATTAACGACTTACAAATTGAATCTTTTTATTTTCTATAAAAGAAAGATTTTATACGAGAATCTGAACAATAGGCACATGTTAAAATTCCTTACAATAAAACTACTTTTACGGATTTTGTTTATTTTTTTAACTAGTGCGACGTTTCAAAAACTTTACAGCAACTATGGTCACGGGTGAACTTTAAAGTTGCTTGAAAGTTTCTGAAACGTCGGGGTAGTTAAATAACTAATAAACCCCGATAACAAAATAAATTTTATTGCAATGAGTAACGTTTGCGTAAACTTGAGACATCCATATGTTTAAAATTTGTGTAATTACTTATTACAAAATATAACCATTTTCTTTGATTGCCATTCATATATAACATTTATAAAATTTATTTATAACAACAGTAGAGTACTTAGTGTTACATTAATCACTACCATTGTTTTGTCTTATGTTCAACCAGACCGCACTGTAACGGATTAGACCAGAGATTCTCAAACTTATTTCGTACAACGCCTACTTTGAAATACGTTTATTTTGGAGCGCCCTTCATCTTTTCCCTTAAAAACCTAAAGTATATCAGTCTCATCTGGATTTTACTCAAAAAAATATCAGCGCCCCCCATTGACCCCTTACTGCTCCCCTCTAGACCTCCAGCGCTCTCAAGGGCGTTGTCGTCCACTTTGGGAAAGAATGCACGAGACAAACTAAACCATTTAATTTGCTTGGATTATTTTGTAGTAGTATTTTTAACAAAGTTTAACAGTTTTTTTTTATCTATAAAGTGTGTAGACTATAACATTTTCCAGAAAGATAATAGCGACACTTTTTTAAAATGTCCCTTTCATAATGGCGAAGGAAAACAAACATGTGGAAAATTTGTCGTTAGATGATCAAAGCTTAATTGCATTGACCGCGCTATAGGGACGGACGTCCGGCGATCTTAGACGACGAGGAAAATGGATTAAAATAAAAATACTACCGTCAAGCGTTTACACACGAGATACTAAAAGGTTGGTTTGTAGAGAGTAGGTACAGGCGATGACAAAAATGTCTTATAATAATTATATTTTGAAGTTATATTTTTTTTTTTGAATTTCGTTTAGATTAAGGTGTTTTTACAGTGTATGCATTGTCACCAAAAACCGACGGATAACAGACAAGAATGAAATTGTCATATCTGCCTTGATAAATTACGACAGCGAATTTCTCACGCTTTGGGCACTTTTATTCTGTTTGTATTAGTAATAACGAAGTTTAATTTTTGTTTCCAATCTGGGTTCAAA
>JAFELO010008651.1:337657-380720 GCA_017140195.1 Eumaeus atala | reverse complement strand
GATATAAATTATTTCACAATTCTTATGTGAATTACATGAAAGAAAATATTCCCTTCTGGTTTTGTGACCTTTTTTAAGCTCCATTTGAATATAAGTTTGTATTAAAATAACTCCACCAACACATGTTTACGCCAGTTCCCTAACAGGGTAGGGAGAGAACCGAGTGTATTGATATAAAAATGGTGATACCGAGTCAGACTTGTTATAGTTACTATGGGGTACGCCCATAATCAACCCGGTACATCTCTTCCCATCTGCGGGAAAAGAGGGGGGTCTGTCACCCTATCGTCTCCCTAAACCCGAAGACACAAAAGTCTTCGTAGTCAGTCGAACTGTTGAGGCTGGTCAAGCGCCGCCAACCAGTATTAGGTCCCTCCGAAAAAAAATAGCCTTTTTTCAATAGACTCGACATGATCATAAAATAAATAAATTGAACAAAAAATCTTTTGTCTCACACTCATCCCATAAATCACACTTCGAATCCTTATCATTACCACACGGCCAGAGTGTATTTTGGTACACGACACGATATATTACCTAAACGGATTCAGGGATTTAGAACTTAAATGGTGTTCTTAGAGTCGGTTTGACAATATTAAATAATCAAGATTCCGCTTAGTCAGATTTTTAAAAAGAATTAATACACTACAATAATTTAAAAATGGAATTCGAATCGAATAAAAATAAAATCAATTTTTAGTTTCATCTCAGTACCCAGCTCAGTTTTAGCGTTACTTAATCTATTGCAGACTATTTATAATACTTATAAGTGGTGAATGTTTCGAATACACACCTTGTGCCCAGGAAACCGCGACGGAACAAAATTGATATTGCTCCGCCCGGGGCTCGAGAAAAAGCATTTCGAAATAAATGACTTTTTAAATTTCATCGTTGCACACAGTTTCTCTATCAATTGTCGAGGCTCGCTACGTAACTGGATTTTGCGACGGGCATTTATTGTGCGACGTACAAGATCACGACTTTTATATCGCGAATGTCGATAAATAAAAGCCGTAGACCTGTTTAAATTGTATTGTTGGTCTGTCATGTATTACAGAACGGCTCGGTGGCTTCTCTACTGCGAGTCACTTGAGATGAGTTTATATGCATGAAAACCATATGGGCTTATTTATTCCAATTTCCGTACGCTTTTTCGTACGGACTGTACGAGATAAATATTAAAGTTTGTTTAACGATGAAGTATTTTTTATTATTTTCAAAACGAAATAATCACTCATGTGTACTTGTAGACGTGAGGAAGAGGCAGTGCCATGCTGCGTAGTAGGAAGTAGCGCCATGGATAGTGAGTGCATGACACTACCATATGCAATGGAATTGGGCCGGCACGACCGGGGAGATACCTGTCGTAATACCACCGTAAAGTGACATCCTTAGTGTCGCGTTTTGTGCGGTTTGTGAGTATCCATTGGACCATTGGGGGTGGGGGTACGGAGGGCAACGCATCGGCATAGTAATTATGTGTACGTAGTCGTAAAAGGGCTCCCATTCTCGTTCCCCCCCCCCCCCCTAGTCTATATAAAAAAATAAACACGTAGGTATTTCTTGCTTAACTTGACTCGAATGATCAACAATAAAAAATAATTTAGGTACGATTGTAGCTGTTTTAAAGTAGCTAACGTGATCAATGGACCACATGTCGCATGCGAGACTAGGTACTAGAAGACAAAAAATCATTTAAAATAGAAAATGCCTTACATAGATATGCCTTATTTTCGTATATTTACGCGAATGTTATTCGTTTTTGTGTCTACTTAACGGATTTTATTGCCTTTCTTTAGATTTTCTTGTGGAATGAGTTCCATGACAGTGATTCTGTCTCATTCCACAAGAAAATCTAAAGAAACGCGATAGAATCCGTTAAATAGACACAAAAATAAAATTAAAATTTAAAAAAGTAGAATTCAATCAGCAAATGCATATAATTACTTTGCCCACTCAACAGTAACACTATATAATCCAAAACAGTCCGTCTAACGCTATCACAAAACTCGACACGGCAGTGACTTCGGTACATATAAAACAGCTCAATTCATAGCCACTGTGCTTAAGCACTACCGCGATCGCACGGGCGGGGCTTGCAACACAATATCAGTACCAATTTAAATCTCAAACTGTTGCATCTAGGGTACAAGTAATATGCGGTTACGTTGAGCCGTGTGACAATTACAAAGTTTAAATAATTTGTAACGCACTAAAGATACGGGTGCGCTGCGTCTGACACGTGCCGGGGGTAAGTTTCTACACGTGTTCTACAACTAACTCATAGTGTAACAAACTGAGGAACAGTTAGTCATCATCGTCAGCCTGTTTATAGTTTAGGAGCGAGAAATCGAAGCCATTTTGTTAATATCGACACTCAATAGCACCCGCGTATGTAGACTGTGTTGCCACCTTTTACCACATCCTCCAGGAAGAGCATAGCAGCTGGGTGTTTCTCCGTCCGACAGAATTCGTATCAGCGGAGAACAAAAGTATCCAATACCACACGACGAATAAGCTCCCTGAAGAAATCAGAAGGACAGATGGCAGATAGGCCATTAAGGTTTTGGAGTGGAGGCCGCGTATAGGGAAACGAAGTAATGGACGACCGTTCACCAGGTGGGAAGACGATCTCCGTACAGTAGCCGGGATGGATGCGAGTCGCAGGAGATCGGTCGTCTTGGCGTTCATTGAAAGGCGGCCTATGTCCAGTAGTGGACCAATAAGGACTGATAATAATGATGATGAATATGGACATTAAACGTAACACAATATAAACAACACCCTTATTTTTACTGCCGACCATGAACATAACAGTGGGTTGGAGGGGATGGTAAAGACTCCGCTACGCCCATTGTTGATAAGACGTCTCGTAAATTCACGTGAATTATAATTAGTAAAATAACAAACCAGATGAGATGTAGTTATAATAATGATGCAATTAAAAAAAGGGGCAACAAAGTAGTCTTAAAAAGGAGGCGGGGGTTGTCTTCAAGCCCTCTTAGTTAGCGACAATCCTTGAGCTCAGACTGCGCTGTTTCTCCAAATGATACGTTCCGTGTAATTCACGTTTATTTCATTAATGTTTCCTTGTGTACTAATTTAATTAAATATGATGTTTCAGTAAGAGGTAGTGCCATGCTTCATTGCAGCGGAATTGGGCTCGACCGGGGACATGTTACCGACGTAAAGTGACATCTTCGGTGTTGCGTTTCGTGCTTTTTGGCACGTTGGGGGGAGGTGGAAAAGTAGGCATTGGCATAGTAATTATGTTGATGTTCATGGGCGTCGGTAGTCGTAGAAAGGCTCCGATTTCTCGTTTGTTTCCCACCACAAAAAAAAATTAATACAGTTTCATAGCTGCATTGCAGCTAAACTCATGTGGCCAAATTATTTAATCTGTTTAGAAAAGGAACAGTGCGTTGTATAATCTATCTTATACATAAAACTCTCGTGTCACAATGTTAGTTACCTTACTTCTCCGAAACGGTTTTACCGTTTTTTACCAAATTTTATATGCGTATTCAGTAGCTCTGACGTCCGACCACTATCTACTTGCCTACTATAATGGCAACAAATTCAAATTATGACAGAACAACGCTTGTCAGGACCGCTAATGCATTGCATATAATTCTTCTGTTACTGAGTGACTGATTGACTGAATAACACACAACACTCAGCTGAAACTACTGAATGTAAGAAGCTGAAATTGGTATGTTCCTTGGATTGTGTAGAGGAGTAATAAGCGAAAGCTCTTCAAAATTTTACCCCGTGGGAGTTGAAGGGGGTGAAAAACTTTTGTATGAAAGTTTTAGACCGTTGAAGTTTTTTTTCTCGTAGTAAAGAAGGGCAAGCAAGAAATCAGAATCTTTTTATGTCTACCGACGCCCACATGTATCCGTATCATTACGATGCTAATTCGTTATCCTGGTTTCCACCTCCCTCAATGAGGAAATTAGCAAACGCGGTTTGAAAAAAGAAGGTTTAAAAATTTGATTGATGGGGCAAAGCCTTTGATTTATCTGTTAATGTGACCCTATACAAAATTTAGCTTAAGCAGATGTAGAGATGTGACTGAGGCAGAACCAACTGGATCCTCCCATCGGGCACCTTCTTCAAGTAACGCCTGAAAATTGAAACTGTTAAGAAAGCTATTTCCACTTAAGCCCAAACTTCTCTTGCAATTCAATCTTTACTTGGAGTGACTTGATATTGGAGTAATAATAAGTCTTTAAATATATTAAAATTAAAAGTAATATGTTTTTGTAATAGTTTTACTGCTTTGCAGCAGAAAATACCCGTAAACATATCATCCAATAATGCCACATTATTATCTCTACAATATAGCTGAAAATATTTTTACTTATACTCTAAGTAAATATGCATGTAGTGAATGCACAAATAAATTCTAGTGGCACATCTCATTAATGTCACTCAGGTCTGGTGACGCCGCGTCTAGCGTATTGCCGTCAGGTGTAAGTTTTCCCCGGCATGAGAAGCAGTCGCTAATAATGCTTATATTCGGTTACCTTCACCGTCATCCCAGGAGGATGAGAGGAATTGAATTAAAATTTACCTAGCGAGTCTGTTATTCTCGTCAATGTTGAATTTGAGACAAATTGCGTGTTCTCAGATTATAAACGCTATTTTAAATGTTTGTCTCTACTAAAAGTATACTCGTCAACATAAAAATAATTGTTATATTTGTAGAGAGGAATCGTAGCTTCAAGGATTACAAAATATTTCCGTTCTCTTTTAACATTTCTCGAGCACTCTTCCTATATTTATGGAAATATCATTGTGTTCTGGAGTTCAGAAATGCACTTCTACGGTAGCTTATGTTGGTAGCTAGCGTATGCTTATGAGCGTTGAGAGTCTCCGATTGGTTATGATTATTTGATTGCCCCTATGTTTTTTGTAACGGCCTTGGACCACTGCTCATTCCCACCGCTGCTACTCCTGTATTAACAGGATCGACAGCGGTACTCACAATGACCATTTGATCTGATGGTCCGAGGGTAAAGCTAAAACCGTCTTGGGATCTGTAATGAATTTAATAAGAAAAAAATTAGAGTAATCTAATTGCCCCTATGCTATATAAATGTATCAATTATGCTAAAATGGATCTCTCATATCATCATCTCTATAATAACAAAGCATCCTGGAAACAGTATTCCAACAAAGTGTTATAAACTGGTGAATATTTCTTATTATTTATTATAAATAAAGCAGAATATCGAACATATATTAGTTAGGACAGTGTTAATGGCATTATTAGCTAAATGACTGCGCATTTAGCTGGTCTGGAGAGCCGTCAGTCCGGAGTCGTGACGTTTATGACGCGTTAATACATTTATGTGTTGCAAATGACAGCCCAGCCCAAGCTCTGCATATAATCGCTTTCAATATTTTAAATATAATATTCGCTCAATTATTTTTGATATATTTCAATAAAATTATCCATCGAGTGTTAATTTTTCATTGTTCGCGAGCTTAAATGAATTCAAAAATCCTACTTGCATTAATTTGACATTTTGTTTTGAGCACTTATTTACTATTTGCCGCAGTAGGTACTTGCGTGCAAGAGTGTGGTGATAAATACTGCTATACAGATTTTAACCACTTTGCTGTAAATAGCTATTTATTTTGTCTCCCAAAACAAACATCAGAGGGAACAAAATCATAAGCGGCGTTCTGTCGTAGGCTGGTCAACTAGTTTTTTAAAACATTTCAGTAACGTGAAGATCAAATCTTCTTTTTGTTTTTTTTGGACCTCATTTATTTCGAGAGCCACACATTATACGAATATGTCGACTTAAGAATACTAAAATTGAAATCTATACTTTTGTTGTTATTTTAACAATTCAAGTCGTATCTAAACCTTATTAAACCGGTGCAATTCTTTACGGAATGTTTTAAAATTTCGGGTATCAAAATGTCGTTTAATTGTTTCAGAAAATTATATTTTTTGTACATTAATTAATTTTAGTAAGAGGTAGTGTCATGCTACATTGCCTGCCGAATTGGGCGGGTACACATGATACCGACGTAAAGTGAAAGCTATGCTGTCGCATTACGTGTGGTTTATGTGTAGTCGGTGGCCCATTCGAGGATTTTACTATATAGAAGTATGTATTTATCACATAATATATCCAGGCCAGATATCTTATAAGTACCACATAATATATCCAGGCCAGATATCCTATAAGTGAGTTAGAGGGAATCGGGTGCCAAAAAACGAATGTATTGTATCTGCCTTTAATAAGAATATAATAAAAACTACTACGCTACTATGCTATTAATATATTATACGTGTTACGCAAGAGGTGTCGAGTTTTAATCAAGTCTAGGTCATGGAAATTTTATATGTATTATATAAATTTCTATAATGAAAATATCAAATATATTTTCACCGTGTAGTATATGCATCACAGGTCCTCACGGTACTCAGCAAGTACGATTTCCTCTAAAAGGTTGGTGATTCCTGTCGGCGCATTCGGGTTTAATTTGTAAACTAAAAGGTGGTCAAACGATAATATATTGTAGCGAAAATATTGGAATTGATTGTGGTCGGGAACAGTGTTGTGGCGAGTGACATGTGGTGGACATGGTCGTGGGCTCGAGTTGTGAATAATAAAATAAATAAACTACAAACACTCGACTGTAGTGTAATAGCACTTTACTGAATTGTCCTTGGATTGTTTCTATATTGTAAGGAGACAAATGAGTTATTAGAGTCATTGGATAAACGACGCCCATAGACATCCGCATGATTGTTATGAAGACGCCTTTGCGTTGTTGCCTTCTCTCTTTCTTTTCCTCCGATGGGCTCGAAGAGCGAGAGGTACCTCCGCGGTCGTGCTAGCACAATACGGATACAATGCGATATGGCACTACCTTGAAATTTCTTTTTTTCATAGGAAGACAAAATTGTAGTCAGACCTTGTGCGACTGCCGACGAATTTACTTTACCGCACTGTCAAAGGTTTCCATCCCCTTTATTTAGCCCTGATATTATCTAAGCGTATAGTCAAATTATGTTACAATGAAGCAATTACACGCCCTTCAAGTCTTTTACTCATAAGGATGTCTCTATATAGTGTAGTAATAAGAATAATATATCTAATAATATAAGTAATAGCCTTGAGAGACATGTGCAATGGACAAGCTTGACATACCCAACACATTAATCCAATGTAAATTACATATTGTGGCTGCACTCAATATCCTAACACGAAAACGATACGCAATATAATTGGATATAACTCGGGCCAATCGTTAAATTATAATTAGATGAGTGTATCTAACTTTTCCCCAATGCACGAGATACTGTAAGTAGGTAATGAAGCGCACGGGTCCTATGAGGGTAGTACAAGAAGCAGTGATGCGATCAGCTCACGGACCGCATCAGGAATCAATTAGGAGCGGCTGGCGGCCACGACGTGCCTGCCGCATGAATTATTGACGACGCTGTTCGTCCGCGCGTCCAGCCCCTAACAGTGGTTCTCGATTCGCTTTTGTAATGGATCGAGAACTAAGTGACTGGAACATCAATAGCTGTAGTTTAAGCGACAGGTTCTCGATCGAGAACTAATTGACTTAGACACAGTATTAACAATAGTAATTTAAATGACAGTAGTCCGTCCGCAATAGATAGAGTTCGATTGGCGTGCACTTTAGGAGACTGTCCCATGTTTAACGAGTCGAAACTTAGCCTTCCTGGTAGTGTTAAATTGTTGATAAGTCCTTACACCTGCTTATCTTTAACACACCTGCTGCAGATATTCAGACCAAAATGGAAAACATCGTCTTCAGCTCTGTATAATGCTAGATATAAGTAAATGATAGTTCTGCTCCTCCTATTTATCCTTTCTGATATTCTGTAAAAGCGTATATTTTAATCGTTAAATCGTTATGTACTTCTTATCAAATACTAACAAGGACTTCAACAATATCATAACAACATGAAAGTAAAAGATGTCTGATTTTTACCAATTTGCTTTCGAGTTCGGTTCGTGATCTTATCATTGGGGCACATGAGAATTTTATAATACACAATTTTTGATACTTTGTTGAACTTGTTTCGTTCTTTATAAACTTTGATAGAATTAAACAAGGCTACAGTTCTTGGTAGTATGGATCAAAGGAATCATCATCAGTTTTCTTTAGTTAAATATTTCACATGAATTTCTTTCTATCAGTGAATGCTTACGTCAACAGTTGTTCGTTATCATGTTGTTTGAGTTTTCTTTATTGTGCAGACGTTTATAGTCAGCGGAAATAATTGAAATCCGAATTGTATATTTGTAATGAACTGTTGTTATTCTCGATCATTGCAATGCTGATATTTTTTAATTATTTTTCATTCTACTGTAGTACCGCCACAGGGAGCTGACAATGCATCCATCTAGCTTCATTGTGTTTTTTTTTATCGCTGATGAGGTAAATGGGGTATCCAACAATTGATAGTAGCTATTGAAATTTTTATTTTAATTGCGAAATAAAAATTAGTTTTTATCATATTTGCGACAATTTAAATTACATCTGTGACCTAAAACTAAAGACTTCAAGATTGTTTAGTCTCGTGTTGTATACGGTAAGGTCTTGTGTTACATATATCGACAATCTATTTCTTTAAAGTTTTTATTATAAATATTCATAACCTGGGCATCATTCGAACATACAACTGTTGTAGCAACCGCAACATAAGTAATTCTTCGAATCGTCTACGTGCCGAACTGAGCCATTTAGACGTAAACTTTTTTATAATTTACCAAAGTAAAATATGCGTTATCATGTGCAAGCGAGCACTCCCATTATTTCAATACTAATTACTAATGTATAATAAATAACATTTTTAATTCAATACAAATTACTAATGTATAATAAATAACATTTTTAATTCTAAAAACCACTGCACAAACACAATTCTGACGGCCGGCTGGCTCAGTTGGAAACGTGGCGGTTGGTCCGCGTGTTGCGTCAGAGTTCGATTGTTCGAAACCCGCTTAGACGTTTAGATATTATATATATATATATATATAATACAAATCTTAAAAATATAATATTTCTTAAATATTTAAAAATATATTTCCGTTGTCTACTACCTTACTTACCACAGGACAAGACTGACGTGGTGTGATAAGTCCACAGATATTATTATTACCAACATCAACTAAGTGATCACTCGGAACATCTGACGTCATCACCAAAATACTGACGACATTATCGTCTCTTTAGTAATTAGTACACGTCGTTACCAATAATATTACGCCGCCCCAAGTCAAGTACAACGCAAACATTACTCTTGAAATTTGTATACAATCCGGTACAACAAATCTTTGAATAGCTGGGAGTAAGTTCTCGGTCTCCAGTAAACAGGCGGGACCGGCCACTTTCCGAGACCTTATTGATATTCAGTTGGGCGGACTGCATGCTCAAGTGGTACGGTTTTTAGATCTGACTATTGGAGTCTAGCAGCTTCATCTGTTTGTCCTGGCGACAGTATTTGGTATGTCTCCTATTGTTTTCAATTCTTTTGAGGTAGGATAAAATAATAGTTACTATTTTTGTGGTTAAAATATAATTAAAAAGAGATCAATACATTTGTGAATTCTTCAGTTATTCGTGAAAAACTAGCGGGTCATTGTAGTTTCGTCATCACAAATATTACGGGAACCATCAATTTCTTTCGTGATAATAGACAATTCGGGTTATAATTGTGTTCCGCAATTTTTGCATAAAATTGTAACAAAGATACACGTAGTGTGACTATATACTATATGTGGTATAATAAAGTATTCCAAAATATTATGATTTTCAATCATTCCACAGCATACATGAACATTACAGGTAATATAATATTGAACAATAAATGTTTACCTGCTATATATTATTATTTACGTATTGAATGATTGACTGAATGAGTTTGCGGTGATACCGTAGCCATGTAATAGGGCACAAAATTTAATTTGAACCTTACGATGATAACACGGAGATGTGATTTAGAACGAAACGAGCAGGGGTGAATGGCCGATCGTGGCATTATTCTGCGGGACAGTACCAATTAGCAATGACATTTGCATGCTATTTAAAAATAATATCAATAGAACGAGGCTCAAAATAAAATGCCACAGTAGGGGTAATGTATTTGGTATTTGATAGGAAAATGGCGAATGAGTTACAGGACTGAAAGTAGTAACAAAATTTATATAAAACTGATTAGGATTAGGTAGGTAGTATGATATCTCCCTAATTGAGATCAGGGGTCAGGATGGAAACCTATTGCACCATCTCGACATCGGCGGGGGCCTGGTGGTCGTCGTACCAGCCCCATATGGAAGACCAGCCCTGGTCATTCACCGAGGTGCCCAGTCACTTATAGATCCGAGGAATCTCGACATAGCCAGCTGATGGCACCCGCATTGGTTTTGGCCTCGAGCTGGCCAAAGGACAAAACCTGGCATACCCCTCCGAACTAGACACAGTTCTGCTGGAAGCTCTTAAGAGTTTCCCCGCATAACAGAAAGAAAATAAATTACGGTATGTACTGGCATATCATTTTTATCGACATAACATCGGTTATTGATCGCCAGATCAACACTAAAGTATTTAAATAAATTTGATTTAATTTTACATCTCACGAATGACAGCAGGCCATTGACTCTCATTGAGATAGTAATTAGCTACTAAATCTAAAAAAAAAAGACTTAAGATCTCAACGTTTTGCACAACTATTTCTAACAGCGCAATTCCAAGAGCCATTCGAAGACACTAGTAAATTCCTTTTAATGACACCGAAATTTATAAGAGTATATTTCAGGCTCACACGCCACAAATCATCCTAAAAGAGGCGCAACAGCTCGATTACCGGTGAAGGCAACCTTACATGTTCATACGTAAAGGAAGGCAATGCATCCGCATAGTAATTATGCAGATGTTCATCGGCTTCGGTAGTCATAAAAAGAAGGCTCCGATTGCACCCTTGTACTGTAAAAAAAGGCACAGTCAGGAGCTTAGGCACCTCATTTATCCTCTCTACACATAGATAAATCGATAAAACACAAAATATCTTATCTAGTCAAAGATTTATTATGTTAACGCAAAGGTTACTTATAACATATGCAATATTTTTCCAAGTTTATCCATGTTATATGAAATGATAGCTGTAGTATTTAAATGGATCTTACAACCTCAACCATGTTCTTCTACAAACTAATTACGTACGAATAAAAGTAGGTACATGAGACCGAAAAGATACACCTAAGCCCATTAACGAAAGTAGTAATAATTAACTTGTTCGGGTTACCTGTACTGGCTTTCTTACTCACAAAATATTCATTACATTATGGACCCTAATTTCTAATAAGTAGAGTTACTTATTAACAGACTAGGATCATGAAGTACGTATCTCAATTGTTCACGGGCGGACTTAAGACTTTAGACTTAGATTCGACCCTTGACATGGTTTCACTTAGAAATTTCTAGAGTTTTCGGAAGATATTTCACAATTCACAATGCGTAGCAGTAAATATATTACACAATATATTGTAATGTTTTTTTATGCAAATTACGATACGGGTTAAAGAGACGTGTGCGAAGCCACGGGCGGAAAGCTAGTAACTTTTTATCTTACTTCACCTTGAATTTTACGTTTCATAAAGTACTCACTGTCGCCACTTGCTGTGGAACTTTTCCGTATAAAATTATCTACATATAATTTAAATAAATTTGTCCAGCAATGTCAAGATACTGCAATACCACTAACGTATTTAGAAGCGTCGTCTGCTTTGGAGTGAAATGTACGTTTCATTATTGTAATACTACACTCGAGGAGGTCTTGCGAGAGAAAGCGCGAACTTACATTTTTAAAGTAAAAATATAATGCTATTATTTATATTTTGGACATTTTAAGCGGCACGATATCTTACACACTTGTGTTCTAAGGAATTTTCGCTGCCGCGTGAATTTCTTACGCGGTTCATTCGTGATGTTAAAATTGCTGTAGGTCGGGTTCGGTTCCGAATTAAAAAGTTGTTACTTTTTTAATTTTCTTGTACATTTTGGCCTTTGTTAATTGCTACATGCCGAAGGAACTTTATCTAAATTCAGATGAATAAAAAAAAATCTCAACTATGTCATTGCTGTATTGCAAATTATAAATGTTTTGTTTTTTTTCGGTCACGAGAAGCAAGCGGCTCGTGGCTATGGCTATCGTTGTGTGTGGCGTATGTCCTTCAGTCTTCTGACTGACGATGAATATATTTTTCTTAAATTTTGGGCTACTAAATTTATAATTCACTAGTCTAAAATATTTATGTAACATACAATGTGTGTTAATTATAATTTTTTGGTTGTATATTTCGTTACATGACCCGATGGAGCGCTTCACGCGAGCTCAAGGTAAACCCAGCCGGGGTCAAACCTATAACCTGTTCTGCAACGTCGATATTTAGTGTAACAGCCTCATGCCTGTTATTATGTTACCTCACTATAGTATTATGTTTAGTAACATAGCAAATATAATAGTTTTGACATTTTCACGCTAACATTATTAATCCGGAACTCATAGAAGAGTTACTCTTAGTAGAGTACAGCATTTAATGTATTCTATTATATCAATGTCTACACATACCATAAGTAATATAAATGTGAAAGTAAGATCATTCTTCGAACATATTTTCATGAATTTTGTCATAGAAACGTTTCTCCTACGGTGTACATAACCATCTACGTTCAACAAATGAGGATAACATATCGTTAAAAATTATTGAAACCCGATTTACCTACTTTCGCGGGGTGACAACTAGTTAAAATATATTTCAAGCAGTCGGGTTTTTTATTTTTCAAGGTTATTTTCATTTACGTAATCCTTCACGTTGCAATGTGGTTGGCGGTGCTACATCCCCGTGCCTAGGTGAGCACGTTAAGCCGTCGGCCCTGCGCATGATTTCTCTCCGATCATGTCGGATTACCACCCCATGGGGATAGGGGAAACAGGAGGTAGTGAGCACTGCGCAAACGCTAATCTTGAGTGCAGTTATATCCTCGTGTTTGCGCAAACACTAATATTGCGTGCAGTTATATCCTCGTGTTTGCGCGAACACTAATATTGCGTGCATTTACATCCTCGTGTTTGCGCAAACACTAATATTGCGTGCAGTTACATCCTCGTGTTTGCGCAAACACTAATATTGCGTGCAGTTATATCCTCGTGTTTGCGCAAACACTAATATTGCGTGCAGTTATATCCTTGTGTTTGCGTAAACACTAATATTGCGTGTAGTTATATCCTTGTGTTTGCGCAAACACTAATATTGCGTGCAGTTATATCCTCGTGTTTGCGCAAACACTAATATTGCGTGCAGTTATATGAAGGCTTGTTTTCACTTTTGACGACCATCGATGCCTATAGACAACGACATTATTAATGTCATGCAGATGCATTACTCTACTTTCCACCTCCCCTGCAATGGGCCACCGGCTACTCGCAAACCATAACGCGGTAGTATTTCTATCGCTTTACTATAGTGTCATGTGAGGGAGATGTTTCCAGCTCGTGCCGGCCCAATTCTGCTGCAATGCAGCATGGTACTACCTCTTATACTAAGTAGTCATTTACAACTAGTATTTATGAAAATTTTACATGAACAAAGCAATTAATATTGAATTCCTATATGTGAATGCGCATATAATTTTATATCAGTGTGAATTGATAATGGGTGCAATATTGTGCACATCAAAATTTATTGACTGAATTTTGTCTATTGCAGCCGTGAATGTACTGAATTGTAATATCAATAATTGAATCATAAAATTATAACATGCACTAGCTAACGTCCACGGTTTCGTCTGCTTTTAGAAGAAATGGAATAATCTAACTATTCCGATGTATCTAAAGTGTACTCTGTTGTAGGCCGATCGGCCAGCATGATCGAAGCGGTACCACTACGTCCACTTAATACTGGCGTCGAGTGATGGCTGTACCGTCACGCTTTGTGTGGTTCCTATTGGAGTTCTCAGGTGTGTACCATGAGTAGCGTCGCGGGTAATATGTACAGAAATCGTCGCGTTTAATTAGTTCTGATGGTTCTGGAGGATCATGGAGTACATTGTCACATTGCAGTCCCTGCTGATTTTGTTGTTGACTTCATTTTTGGAAAAAGAGGAGAAAAGGAGCAATCGGAGCCTTTTGATGAGAAATCGACTCCCATAGACATACATATTGTACTGTATTGTAGAAAGCAGTTACGCTGTTTCCCGTTCCTCCAATAGGCCACCGGCTATTCACAAACCGTACGTAACGCAACAACTTAGTCATCGCTTTACAGCGGTATCATAAGAACGAGAGGTACCTCCCCGGTCGTGCCGGCCCATTTCGGCCGCAATGCAGTATGGCACTACCTCTAAATAAATCCAAAGATGAAATAAGAGAAAACTATTACCAGCACTTTATTAGTGCCTTTTGAGAATGCATTAAAAGTTGCTGTTAGCGCTCTTCGAAACACTATTTCAACTTAAGTACTTAAGTGTGAGAAAAGAAACGAGTACCAAATAGAAATATATCCATTAATTGAATCTGGCATTCAAGGAGTCAGCGAATTTTTTGTTCATAATTCTTTATCGCGTTGTACACGCACTGAGTTATGGGAGTGAGATCGAAAAATGCGCAAACATTACCCCAAGTCGTCAGTTGTTCTCTAGTTAAAACAAGACAAAGAAAGGTGAGGAATCGATGTGTACTATAACTTAGTTTAATAGAAAATGCATTTTTGTCAAGACCTAAGTTTTGATCAATGTCGGGCCCCAGAAACATCTTGAAAATGATTCTCTTATATATAGATAGGGTTGACGAGATATTGTCTCTTTGACTGTCATTTTTTTTTAAATTAATACTTTATTAAACGATTTAAAATACGTAGTATTAAAAATATATATCATAGTGTGAAATGTTATCTCTTTTACTTTCTTATTTATATGGAGTGTACAACTTCAAAAAAAAAAAAAAAAAAAACGATTAAAATCACGCAATTTGAAAAAAATACTCTGTGAAATAGCCGTGATCAAGCTTAACACCAGCGGAAATCTGTGCTGCGCCTGAGTTGCTGCAACATTGCTCACTTTTAAGTCATGATCATTTTAGTCAAGTCAGTGGCACTGCGGAGCTCTCACACCTTTACCTAAAAAATACAAGTTTCTAAAATTATGTGGTTTGTAGTATTTCTGTACACATAATACCACCATAAAGTGGCAGCCTCTGTGTTGCGTTACGTACCGTTTGTGAGTGACTGGTGACCCATTTAGGGGGAGGAGGAAAGCGGTGCAGCGCATCTGCATATAAATAAAGCGGATGTTTATGGTAGTCAATTGATTCAGACTCCATGTTTGCATAGTATTAAAACATATAAACGAGTGATCCCATTTATAAACTTCTAAAATCGTCATTCTCTTTTAACAGCCTACAGCTAGAAATAGACCGGCTGAAAGAAAACCAGCGCGGATAATTGATTGCTTTCATCTAGAAATAATAAATATTATCAATATACATATGATTACGATACATGTATTTACGATATATAACGAATACATATAGACATACAATAGACAAACACATGAAACATTTTATCAAAATCGGTTAAGGCATTTTGAATAGTTCAATGAGAATCATACGTTCTAAATAAAGAACGGTTTATATAATCTAACGATGAAAATCATACGCTCGGAGGAAAGAACGATTTATGTAATCTAACATACAAGTATAGCGATATATAGCAATAACGATTGACATACTTGTATAGAACGAGCAAGTAATCAAACAAAAAACCAGTAGGCGTAAGCATATACTACTTCTACACAGAGTCTTACCTCTTCAGACACATGCAACGGAAAAGCTTTTAATTCACAAAAATATGGAAAGAATATTTGTACATCGATGTGCAAAAGACTTCCCAAACGTATATTATCATATTATATTCGTTTGGAATTCATTTTAATATCTTTAAAATGTGACAACCCTGGGCTTAAAGCTAAGGCAGCGTGTCTATAAGAATGAATACTCTCGTAGCTCCTGCGATAACTTATCTCCAATACTTCGACTTCTGCCTCTACCTACGACATAAAATCGCCTAATAATATATTGATGTTTGATATTGAATCTGAATAAACCTGTTCGTTAAACTTAGATTGCGCAAAACTGCTTAGCTTAGGAGTACTTAAAATAGGTTTTATAGATGTTTAGTAGTTCAACTGTTTGCAGACGTACAAGCTTTGCGTAAACACTACGACTATTTAATATACGAGTCTATTTTAAGTATCATATTGTATTTCATTCATTTTACACATACCTGGATATACAATAGTGGCACTGAGGGCTAGTGCCCAGGGTGGCGAAACACGGAGCGAGATTTTTCTTGGAAGAAGAAAGACAAAATATTTTTAGTCAATACCATAATTAAAGTGTAAGTAGTCTAGTAGAGTTGTGAAAGTGGAGGAGGCAAGGCAGGTATGTAAGGATCTTGACATGAGGTGCTCCCTCCTCTGCCTACCCCGTTAAGGAACTCGCGTGATGATGTGTTGTTGATGTTGTTGTAGGTAGTCTAAAATATCTGTGATGCGGGGGTGTTACCATCAGTGTCCAGGACCGGTTCTCATTCTAAATCCGGCCATATGCGTGATTTATTATTTTAGATAATTGATGGAAATTACATTGTTATATCACGTTCCTCTACTCGTAGTTGCTATAATTTACTTAAAATAAAATTTATTCTTTTAACTACACTAATACAGAACTGTACGAGTCGGTTGACTCGGTGGACTAGAGTTTTGTTCGAACGAAAATTATTCTTTAGTGAAAGAGAGTTAATGATGAGATGCATACGCGATTATCCGTTACGCTAGTGTTACGCGTGACCAGACACTGTTTCACACGATTTTGCTTCTCATAACTTTGTCATGGCACGCGCTTTAAAACGTTTCAATTATAATAAATCGTAATAATTATTAACTTGATAAAGCATAACACCCTGTTTTTTATGACTACCGACGCCCACGAACATCCGTGTAGTTACTGTACCGATGCGTTGCCCTCCATTCCGGTAGTAGAGGGAGGACCGCTCCAAAGGGCCACCAGCTACTCACAAACTGCGTGAATCGCGACACCGCGACAGAGGTACCTCTCCGGTCGGGTCGGCCCATTTCCACTACAATGCTGCATGGCCACCTTTGACTTATTTATTCGATCTGTATACATATTTGAAGTAGGAATATTATATTTGCAAATTTGGTCTCGATGTGTTGCAGGCCCAAGAAAAAAAAAATGCTTTTTCTTGAAAACGTCAATTGCATATAACATCTTAATATGGGGTTATGAGCTTTAAGAGATATATAATACAGACGTCATGAAATTGTAATTATATTCCCAAGGATGCTGGAGTAGGTTATTCTACATGTAAAAGAAGGGGTAGTAATTAATGCTTAGTCCTAAATTGTCGCAAATGATTCGTTAAGCCCGTTTCTCTCAGAATTAATTATAACATCAGCACTGGTGTGTAAGGAGCTACGCAGACAGGCCGCGATATTTTCAATTTCACGAAACAATTATTCCGCCATGTCATCAATCGGATCCCGCTTTGATTGCGCGGCAAATTCGTTTTGTTTGGACACAAAAATTGCAATATAAAGAGCTGCCACATCATTCCCTTTTGGTTTAACGTAGATTGTTTCCAAAATGTAATATTGTTTGCAATTCATTCCGAACAGGAGATTGGCCACTTTTAGTATATTAATTTTTATTTCCATGCTAACTGGATATTCTGCGTATTTGTCGATTCAATTCGATTAAAATTTTAACGCGTTAGAAAACGGTTTATCGGGGATATTTTAGAATCACGTCGTTTCAGTTGCTTTCGACAGACATTGTCACAGATACAACTCGAGTTGGAAACTATCAAACTTGAAGTAATTTAATTGAACGGAAAATTTAAACGGGTAAATTGTAAAGAAACTTGTGCAAGCTGGGCAAGGAAACAACATAATATTATAACACCAGAGGCAGAACAAAGCATATTTGTTCTACCTCGAGTAGTCGGCTCCACCTTGTTACAACTTCTTTACCGCGTTAACACTGACACTACTTTGTACTTAATAGGGGACAACAATATCAAGCATTTTCCAACTTTAAGGATTTATTTATTTATGAAACACGGTTTGTAAATTCGAGCAAATGTAAAAGTATTCGGCCAAACCAAGAAAATAACACATACTAAAACAGTAATATTTTTATTTTTCTACATAATCATCATCAAGTTCGATGCACTTCTGCAATCTTCCATTTAAAGCATTTAGAACGTTGAAAAAAAATGAGTCTTCATTAGATTAAAATCGCCTTTTCGGGGGTGGTAAACCAGGTTTTCTCCACTGTTTCAATTGTTGTTTCGTTTCTGGTGTACTTTAAACACTGAGCCTTTGTTTCATCCTTCGTAGCAAACCGATACAAAAAATCATCTGCATCGGATTCAAATAACTTCAGACGGTCTCGTGAAAGAGTCAATCGCATCTTTTTTTGTTTAACTGAAAGCAGCCGCAGAACCCATCTCGCAGACACCTTGTGGAAACCCATTTCGTTGGCTATGATGTTTTGAGTTCGTTCATGAGATATGTTTATAATTCCGGCTCTCTCTCCTTAATTTTTAATCTGCGGTCTCCCATGATTAAACAAAGTATTTTTTATTTTCGTCAGTAGAGGACGTCGAAGGCACTCCAGAGTGTGGTCCATCTTTCACACTCTATCTACCATGCTTGATTTCTGATATCCATATTGGTTCTACAAGAATAAAAATAACTATAATAATAAGTATTACAGAGACTTTTATGGTGTGTAAATTGTTAGAATAACATTACTCGAAGAGAATTGTGAAAAGATTTTGCACATACTATCTCAGAATTGGAGACGGCCCGACGAGCTCTCTTTACGCAGCAAAGTAATCAGAATGCACCCCCGAGCTAATCTTGATCTTCATACCGCTTCCTACGCTTCTATTATTGTATATATAAAACGTCCATTTTATAACAATGTAGTATTCTCTAACAATTGTGGGTGGATGTCATAACACATAACATTGTGTTATTAATATTATGAAGCTTAAGTGATTGTTTGAACGTGTGATAAGCGATTGTTATCGATAATTAACAAGTAGACCATGGAGGTGTCTATTCGACAATTTAAAATTTAACAATTCGACGGTAAATTATTTAGTTATAACATTGTTTTAGATCAGAAATTGAGAAAGACTTTCTACGCAGAGATCCTATCGTAATCAATTTGGATTTACATAAATGTAACTGTCTGATTTTCTTGTGTTTTAGTGTGATACAAAACTGTGACACGATACACATGCAAATACGATAAAAATAAAAACAATTTAAATTTACCTCATAATAAATATCTTCCATACAAATGCTTAGACTTATCACAGTCTAAACTTTTAACGTATTACAACTACAGTTTATAAAACATTAAGAAACATTTGAGTAGTTGATAAGAATGTCAAAAGGCGTCCCTTTTTACAGGCACCTAAAATGTGCTTAAATCTTTGTTCAAACGCTTCGCCTGTGCAAAAGTTTACGGAATTAAGAGGATGAAAGTTAAAAAGCGGTGCAATTCATGCAGCGCAGGTGACCAGCGGTTTATCAGGGTGGTGCAGTTGGGGGGTGTTTCGTGCTCTGTCTCGCCGCGACCACACACTCGCTATCGCAGGTCAACCCAGCGCGGCGGATAATCGGCTCATTTATAAAGTTTAGCGGCAAAACGCTATGCGAGTTTTTGATTGAAAACAAACTTAGGAGGGACAGCCTCATTTGAATAAGTATTCCGAGAATAAAGTGTGGCTTTATGTTTTCCTTTAGGTGTTTTTTTTCTTTGTTATGCAAAACAATGTTCCACCTTGTTTAGGTACAACGCTTTATTTTTGAGTGAAACACTCTTTTGAAGTTAAGCTTTTCTGTATAAATTATTTTATTTTCATTGTTAACGGAGACAGTCTTTTTTCTATTTTAATGGCGATTCCTCAATGTAAAATCTAAGATATTAATTATATAAAATATTTGCACAAAACTAGAGCAAAAAAGACAACTGAAATCCCGAGAATATAACGAAATGCACATTTAGTTTTAAACCGCTAAGCTGTTTTGATGTTGACTTTATCAGAGTTAAACACTCATGGATACGAATAAAAATTATTTCATTTTCTTCATATGAAATTTATTACCTAATGGCCGTTCGTGAACTATGATGTAATAATATATTTACTAATATTGATAGATTATTTTTAGAAGGACGACAAAGAGTTCCAGGAGTAAGCAAGAGGTTAGCAAAATAGATATTATATGTATAGTATATATATGTAATCTGAATTCTAACTTTACACGAGTTTCTTATGACAAAAGAATAATTTTAAGAACTACTAGTTGCACATACCAATACACACTAGGTGCGGTGCACCTTTATATATTGTAGTTCATGTTGTGAACTATTAAATCTGCGCTTTTTGACATATTTTATACTTTTCATCCGAAAGTATCCAGACGTAACCGACGCAAGCGCGGTAAAGCGTTGCGCTGGTGCACCACTCGATTGTTCGATCGCTGGTTCACACGATTTCATTAATTAAATTTTTAAAGGGAAAATTTTCAGCGGGAAAAGAGGGCTCCCTTTTGGGCTCCCAAAACTAAAGAACACGAAAGCCTCCGCTAGTACGATGAACTATTAGGACAAACACAATAGCACCACCCCCAGTAATAGGTCCCCCGAAAAAAATAAAATAAAAAATATGTGTGTAGTTGTATAACTTCACGCGTTAGAAGTTGTACTTCTTTGGGGTAGCAGGATAAAAATCCTTTTAAGAAGTTTATTACTCGCCTTCGAAAAAAGGTATTCAATACATTGAAATTTCATTAGAACGTATTAGTATTTTTTTTACTAAAATGTTGAGTATAACAAATTTCAAGGTATCGGCTTTTCGTAACGGTGCGCGCGCGCATCTTATTATTATTTATTATTACTATCTTTATTTGCTAGAATGTGTTGTATATATTATGTGTTAAGAATACAATTCCTGGTTTCAATACACAAGCTGCCAACATGTTGGTCTGCAAAATTCACAAACACAGGTACAGTAATTTAATAATCATTAACAGATAAAAAAGTTCTAAATTAGATAAAGTACAATTACAATGCATATTCATAGTAGATAATATAAATGTCTGTAAGTCTGGGAAATTAAAAATAAGCTAATCAAGTCATAAAGTAATAAATATAGTATAATGTCAAGTAAGTATAAATTATGTTAAAAAGTATGCCAATAAAATTGTAATAATTTAAATTTCACTAATAAAAATTATCGGTAACACTAAAAAACAAACTTGATTAGTGAAAAACAAACACAATCACATCAAGTATTTATATATTTTGAATTGTCAGATCTGTACATAATAAGTATCTAATAAATAATACAGAGGTCATATCTGACCAGGTAGATATTCAATAATTGAGTAATAACATTTATTTAATAAAAGTCTAAAAATCTTTCGCTTAAATGTCAGTAATTTTAGCTTTTTGAATTCTTCTGGAATGTGATTATATATTTTTATGGCCATGCAAAATGAATGACGACTAAAGATGCAGTTTTTGAGGAGACATATATAATTTATATTTAAATTTCATACTAGCTCTTGGTTTATAGTTAAAACATTGGTTATCCATATCAAATAATACTAGGTTTTTTAACAAAATACTTCTAACGCTAAAAGAATATAACTTTTAACAATATTTGAAAGTTATTATAACATTACGCTTGCAAAATCTTCTCCACGTTTCACATTTAGCGGTGTATAATTATCAGGTGTCCCTTAACTCCACTTAGCCGGAGCCCGTCGTTTGTGCTAATCTGTGCGTTCGGTTAGCCGGACCCAGCGAATCCGTCTAATCAGCGGCCCACTGACGTTTTACGCAGGACGATAATTGTGTGTGCCAAGGTTTAGCGATTGATTCATCTCTGCAGTGGCTCTCTTTGTACCCAATGTAGAGCATCGAATGGCTACGAACAGGAGATCGTTTGTCATCATCAATTCCTCTGTAAGGAAGTGTCTCTGTCTGTAAGAGGTAGTGAGTGCCATGTTACACTGCAGCGTAATTCGGCAGGCACGACCAGGGCAGTTACCCCTCCCTCAAATGATACCGGCATGAAGTGACATCTTCGGTGTTGCGTTTCGTGTGGCCTGTGAGTAGCCGGTGGCCCATTGGGGGTTGAGGAGAAAAGGAGGGCAACGCATCGGCATAGTAATTATGCGGATGTTCACGGGCGTTGGTAGTTGCATAAAGGCTCCAATTTCCCGTTTGCCTGCCTATACTATAAAAAAAAATACCAAATTTAATTATGCATAATTGGGCCTCTCTGGTCATTTGCAAAATTTCCTAAGAGAAAAAATCATCAATGCGTAATTATAAAACTACTGGTGTCAAATCTGCAAGCAGAAATGTTCTGAGTAAAAAGAAATATATTACTAATTTCTGTTGTCTTCAACTACTTGGCATGTCACTATGTAATTTTTTTCTATACTAATATGTTCCTTAACGTCGTCGACGTCGATTTCAATTATCTTGAATGTAATATGAAGGGCATAATAAAATAGAAAGCAAGCGTATACATTCGTATGAAATATACAAATGAGCTATAACAAGTTTTAATAAAATAATAAACCATGGAGGTGTCCATAAAAGGAAGTGTAAAAGGGTTTTATTATATATTTATGCGTTGTCCTGCAAACATGACGACTCATGGTTGGAAAGAAATTCCATATTCTATTCTTTACGGACAAGTTACTTACGTTTTCTTTGGCAATATTTAATGAAGCGCCGTAGGCTGCCGGTTGTGAAACATAATTACAATAGATCAATATAGGTTTTACTTATTTAAGGCACGACGTTTGTTTTCCACAAAGCGATGGCTATAATTATCGGCAATGTGTCTTGGACTGTTCTAGAATATTAGACGAGGGAACATCGCCTACTCATGTCGAAAATGCTTTGTTATTAAATCTATTAACGCGTTTTACATTACTTCAGCACTCACGTTTCGAGTGGTACTCACTCTTGATGTACTCGTGGGCACTCAAAACCAAAATATTTTATTCAAAATAGGACCTTACAAATCTCTTTATGAACGTCCTGAATTTCCTACTACCGGTTTAAACCTAAACCAGACCGGAGAAGAAGCGGCGAAACCAACCCATAAGGGACTGTTGATTCGAGATAATATACACAAGTTACAATATAATTGCATATGCGACTGGTTTGAGGTATTGTTTACTAACACTTTTTAGTGAAAAGGTAGTGCTTTTTTTTTCTTTTTAGCCGAATAGGACCAGCACGACCGTGGATGTGCTTCCTATCTCCCTGCCCGTTTGCCTATCTACGCATGAAACATAATTGCCAGCAAATCAGTTTTTGTTTTGGAACCGAATTCAAACTTGAATCAGGCCCAGTATAGACGTCGTCACTACCTTGTGATTGTGATCAGTTAACTTATGTCTAAAGTGCATTTCACTGCATAGAGTTTTCTCACGAAGCAAACATCGAATGACATAAGACTCAGTATAACGTTCGTTTGACGATAGAGACCATAAAAGTCTTTTATTACCCTGTCGGTTCACCTGACATAGACAATTGTAAACTGTGATGAAAATCTCAACAAAGTTCTCGAGGATCAAGTAATACGTACACAATGTGAAGACTTGCGGAATCGTTTTCATTCCTAATACATTAACATAAAACTTCATATCGGGAACGTTCTTGAACTGGGTGTATTCACCAATAGGCGCTCGTTTGCTTTACCTTATTTAGTTATAGATGTAATGCTGACTGTCTGGTGAGTCCTTTTCGTGACTGCAGTAGGGCATTTATTACTCGATTCTCCTCCAACCTATTTTTTTGCCAAATTCTACAACTTACCGAATACGTAGAGATAAGAAGGCAGAAAGCAGCGCCTCTAGCGCCGTCACAACACAACTCGTTTGAAAAAAGAAATTAACCGTATCATTATATATTAAATTAACAGGTACCAAACCCGCAAATATAGTCCCTTTGCGTTTTCTTTGAAATTACTTTACGTATTTATTTAGAATTACAAACAATATTTTTTAATTATACCAACTAAAATGTTTTACTGCTATGAGCGACTTAAATGTCACATCAGCCTACCTACTATACCTAATTTTCATCCAAAATATCATAATGCCTGTATG
This sequence comes from Eumaeus atala, assembly GCA_017140195.1. Classification (NCBI taxonomy): domain Eukaryota; kingdom Metazoa; phylum Arthropoda; class Insecta; order Lepidoptera; family Lycaenidae; genus Eumaeus; species Eumaeus atala. Next base: position 356,423 of record JAFELO010008651.1, on the reverse strand, counting down.
ATAACATAGACAAATGTAACAGGAATAACTACTAACGATTCTTAAGTCATTTAAACAAAAAAATAATATATTTTATACTATTATATAATATTTTATAGCGGTTTATTTATTTATTACAAATTTAATATTTCAGTCTTAGTACCTTTGCATCTGCTTCGGTCAGCCATTAGGAATCAGATTGTTTGGCTAATCAACGAAATTAATCATGAAATAGATAATTACAACGGCACAATTTTGTTTCACCAAATTAAAACAACAAAAAGAACTGGAATATGATCCCATAAAATAATAACAATGCGTCAATATCCCGATCCACATTTTTGTGTTGCTTCCCACACATTCACTATTCTCTTCATAAAACCTACTTCATACAACGCCTTCATAAAACCTACTTCATACAACGCCTTCATCCAGTGACACGATCAATGTGTTCATGGTATGTATTAGTGTTCCCCGATTTATTCTTCCAATACAGTGATTTTGTTAAAATGAAATAAATTAGTTACTTAATTGCATTGTATTATATCAGTTTTCAACTAAGAAGCAATCAAATAAGAAGCAACTAGCGGTAAATCGTTTGCACAATTTATGAGTCAGAAACACAGCCACAATCGAACATAACAATGGTCGCAGCACTGACTAATATGCGGATGACATTAATGTAGTAAAGTTGTACTCAAGAGGTAACTGAATCGCGAATAGTTCAGATCCAATTATCACTTGCACAATAGGTCACGAAACAATCTAAACTAAGAAAATTAATCTTCCAAGTCCAGAGAGCCAGTGTCTGTGCAAACTTAGACAATGGATTTATAATTCATCGCTTTTGGGCCATCGGAGCCGATCGCGGTATCGTACCAGCCAGTATCGCTAACTTGGAAATAAGACAATTTTGATTTATTACCGTAATGATGATCTCGGCAACGACTTTAGACTAGAGCTAAACTAAAATTATAATGAAGGCCACAGTATCAGATTATAGTATACTTTAGTTATTTGTAAGGATCGTGACATACTCTCACAATATCTCGTAAATGATAGCTTGAAAATTATGTCACTGTTGTTCATTGGATATATAATAGTATTGATGTAAGCTTAAATGAGCAACTAAACGTTAGCCGTATTGTAAATTTCTATATGGGCAATATCAAAAGAATGTTATTCTTTGCGATTTGATAAAATACAAGTTAGAAAATATTTACTGTAGGGAAGAATAAAAATTAACATGGAATTGAAAGCATTTTCCCGATTATATCGAAACAAATCTGACTTTGTTTCGGAAATCATTCCGTTGTGCTACCTGATATAAATGCAAACTTTAGGAAAGTATATCATTACTTGGCCATAATTAAAGTTTTTTAAACTAAAAACAATAAAATTAATAAATAAAACATAAAATTAATTGAATAATTAAATAACATGGTCAATTTGGTCAAATTGTACAAATGACACAAAATATTTTCTACAGATTTGTGACTATGTCGCGCTTTAGCTAATTATTTTTTAATTTTACGCTACAAACAAAAAAACTTGGAAATGAACATGTGTTCATTTTTTAAGAAGTTATGAACTTACTTTAAATATATTTGAGGTAGCATAGATTTAAACGGAAAAAAAATATTTTACAAATTTAGCTCCATCACTTTTAAAGGACAATGACTATTCACACTCACTTAGCCTCTATTCACACGACATACTACTGTTTCATTAGTCACGGTATGCGAATATATTCGCATATCGTGTCGAAAAAAAAAAAGAATATATATATATATATATATATATTATATTTTGGACACTAACTTAATTATATCTTACATAATTACCATTGTAAATTACACTGCACACTCAACGTCAGTCAGTTTCAAGTTAAGAAAAGCTTAGGTAGGCTTTATTCGTTGTCAACATACTTTAACCTGTGAACTTGAAATTATAAAAAACTATTGAATTTTAATGAATTAACAATATTAAAATAATATATTCTGCAAAGTGTCGTGCGTCACAACGAAATAATTAAACAAAGTCGAGGGACAAGGCAGAACATAGGGGTACACTATTTTTAAAATTGCCCACATAAAGAAAGTAGTTATACCATATAAAATTATAAGGAATAAACAGTATAATAAGAGGTAGTTCCTTTTTTGTGTTGCAGCTAAACTGGACCGGCATGACGGAAGAGGTACTATCGCTCACATAATACCGTCGTAAGCTGCCAGTTATGCATGAAAACAATAATGCGGATGACTTTGGGTGTCGGTAGTCGTAAGAAGGCTCTGATTCCTCGTTTGCCCTCCCTATGCCATAAAAAGGGTATTGTCGTTACTTAATCAGTGCTGAATGATGTTTTTTATATTTTCATGGGACAAACGAGCCAGTGCTAACCGATTTATCATAGACTTCCACATATATTTTAGGCAAATGTGTTGCCTTTCTTGTCTTTCAATGGGCCACCTGCTACAAAGACTAGGAGAATAGCAGCACTTTATGGTGTTATCATGTGAGTTAGCGGTTCCTCTCCAGTTGTGCCGACAGATATTGGCAACAATGCGGCATGGCAAAAATCTACTAGTGATTTTGTCACCCCATCAAAATCATTGCCGTTATTCTCTACTGCTAGACATAGACATCTATCAATGAACGCCAAAATATTTTTTATCATATAAGATAATAAAAAGATCATTAAATCCATCTTTTTCTTTATTTATCCTTCCAAAGTTTATTTGTCGTGTTCCGATTGATCGGAAGATAAAGCAGGGGGTTCTCAAGAGCTCTTCTAAATGAAACTCGATTGGTGATCTTATTTGCTGTCATTGACGTAGTCCGTTTACTTTTGAATTTGTTTAGTCTTGGAATTGGAAACACTGGAAAATGTTGTCAAAAAATTCAACTATTTACTTAGCATAGTTTATGATATATAGCCTAGTCGCAGATAGACGGAGGGACGGACATCGGAGTGTTATTAATAGGGTTCAGTTTTTACTCTTCGGGCATGTAACCCTAAACAGTTGAAATTACCCATTCGTAGTAGTGTTGAAACACATGTATATAAAATAATTCATATTTGTCGCATTATAATGTTTCACAATGAATGTTAGTGTCGAATAGGAAATTAATGTATTGATGTGTACATCAAACAATACGGGGCCAGCGATGCATCAATTAACTGGACATTTTCATACAAAAAGTAAAATCAAATATACAAAATACGCTTTTATTGAGTTGTGTCTATTTTATCACGAATCCAGTTTAACGTAGGACATGAATCTTCTTTATTACATTGGTTCTCTCGCGCGATGGAACATGGACGTTGCGTCTAATTCTTTAAGATTGAAAATGGAGTAGAGATATTTCGATGGAGCCATTGAAGACACTCATGATCGCAAGTACAGACGAACTCTAACCAACAGGGGTAAGTGGTCCCCGGGCGCACACCTGACAGGGCTAACTTTTTTTCTATTCACAATACGTAATGATTTTATTAAAGCACAAGTGGCAGCATTTAGAACAGAAGAAAAGAGATAAAAGTTTAGGCGCGAAAAGGTTCGGTTGCATTCACAGTAAAGCCTACGGGATGTTTTTTTCCCTTTGTCTTTGGGGAGTTTTTCTAACGCCTGTTAGAAAAGCTATCATGTAAACGGAACCTTACAGAAGAAAATCTTTGAGAAGTTTTAACTGTGGATGTTTTAACTTTGTTATATATATATATATATATATATATGTTGTATGATCTAGCATGTTTTATTTTCGTGGATTCTTATTATTAAATATATATTTTCGTGATTTTATGGACAATTATTACGACTTTTATTATGTATGTACATAAATAAAAGTTTATGCCGTTAATGCAATTTCTTGGCAAAAATAGACAATGTTAAAGGAGCTGTTTTAAAACGGATAATATTATGTACTACCTACTTTTCTATTTATATTTTAGAAATTATTAGTATAGAGCAATTTTAAGGCCATTAAAACGTCACGATGATAAAAAAACTGTTTCAGATAGACATACAAAAAAAAATCATTATACATAGTCTGGCCATAAGCAATTTTACAATGAAAAATAAAAAAATATTACATTTGAATTTGGAATCTGTTATTTTTTATACGATTGTTCGTGATTCTATTGATAGCTGGCCTCAATGTATTGTAGCCAATGGAGACCACTTCGACTAATCTTTTTTATATTTTTTTATATTTGTGTATTAAACTAACACACTGTAAAAGTAATAAATATTATTTACTAATGATGATGATTTTATAAGTGATGCTGTTACAATAAAAATATCATGGACATAAAAACAAATAAAATATAGCCTGTGTTTTAATTTGGACAAACTTACTCAACTGTGCGGAATTTCATTAAACCTGTGCAGTACTTCCAAAGATTAGCCTGGAGAAACATAATGTCACGAGATGTATATGAGTGTATTTCAGTGGCCCATTGAATGAGAGGAGGAACGGAGGGCAACGCAAAGGCATAGTAATTATGCGGTCCATGGGCCCGACCCCTCGTAAATGTCATCAATTCCTCGTTTATCCCGCTATATTATAAAAAATATAGATATGTATATATTATATACGTGTGCACATGAAATAGCTTATTACTTCAATATAAAATACAATATTATTTCGCTCGCTGTCGTACCGCATTTAATATTTTAGTTATTCCCCTCACGCGCCATCTTCAACGGCCGTCCTGATTGCTGTTAAATTCAACTAAAAACTTCTTCAATGCTCCTAAAATATTTCAATTATATTCGTATTTTTTTAATAATAAATTCCATAATAATTCAGCGGAACGTAATTTTTAACAAATGTTGCCCGCGTCACATCGGCAAATATTTCAAAATGGCGACATAACGTTTCTTTAAAAACACATTTTATCCTGAGTAACGGTAGCCGTAACTTGTTATTCGTTTGCATTTGGAGATTAAATAAGTTGAATGTAACTAGCTTAGCAGCAATTTATTACCTACCGTGTAGCGGGGATAGCGTTAAGATGTTTTCAATAGAAGGCCAACAACGGGGTGTAAAGTTTAGCAATAGCGTTCTCTCCGGTCTTGCAATTATTGCCAACCGACTGTTTGAATTCTTAGATCAACTTTAAGCTAAAACTTTATATTAAGGACCCTTGAAAATGAGCTATTTTCCTTTCATATTTATTTAGTTACCGCCAATTATAACTAAGCTAGCAATGTATCGCTTTAGGATTGTATTTGTGACGAAACAACCTAAACTCCATAACATCTACTCTGTAATTGACCGAACGCCAACATTTCGTTAACACGCATGTCATGTCTGAAAGTACCGTCTGTGTTTTCGGTAGACTATTCGGAATTTAAAATGGATTCGTTTATAAAGGCATTTACTAGGGTTCGCATTTTCGATGAGGGAGAGACGGCAGTTGAGTGACTTGTTTGCCGGTGGCTCGTGCGCTACAACACGAACAAAACGGCCAGCTCGTCGACGCGGACGCCGATGCAGTCCCCTCTATAAATCAGGTGGCGATTGACGCTTTCCTATAGGGAGTCGTCTATTTTAACGCTTCCATGATACAACTTAACCTGAGAAAAATGTTTATAAACGACATTAAATTTAGAAAAAGAAGTTTATATGTAGAAATAGTGTTTTATAAATATTAAAATTTGGTAACACCATAAAAATAACTGTCTATGATATAATATAAAAAAAAAAAGATCCAATTTCGTAAGTTTTAAAGTAATGCCAAAGAACTTCGTCATGATTCAAGTGTTTGTTGACTGATCACGGTCGTAAAAATATGAATTCCAAGAAATTGTACGGACAAAACTCGAGATGCTTAAAATGAGCTTACAATATTCAATTTCTTCATTCTCCGTGTAGGTAAAAACCACCGATAACGCTATTTTTTTTTATAACAGTTGCTCATTTTAGTGTACAAAGTCATACAACATTTGAACGAGTTTCATACCCCCACACGTGTCAAGCCTAAACAAATAATTGCTTATGTTGATTCTATACAATATTTGATACCTTGTATTAAAAAGTTTAAATTAAAACAGGACATGTATGTCTGTTTTACAATGTCTGTTTTACAAGTGTAATTATATTAATTCATAATAAAGACATAAACAACAGAGTTAGTCTTTTTAACACATATCACCATAACAATAGTCAGATTACAAACCATAGACAAACAGATTGTTATAAAAGAGGAAAGCATTTGCGCCTCTTCCCCACACACTGGATGAGTTGGGATTGCTATGACCGACCAGCGTCGACCAGATTCTGTACTATCTTGTATGATCCACTTTGTTTATCCAAATTCACTTGACGGTTCACCTTTAGTTTGCGCCTGCTTTTTTGTCCTTTGCCCCCTATTGGACTACTAGGAAATCCTAAACCTGTCTTGTATTAATATTAATTCGACCAGCAGCCGTTTTCCTAACTGTGGCCTCTAATGTTAGATTGTTTTTCCTTTATCCGCATCATACATAAATAAGTTGTCGTCCACTGTCACAGGCAAATTGACAAAGTTGACGTCAAAATATTGGGGTCAAAAGATGGTCGACCGGCCAACATCCACATTCGGTCTGGGCCGGATATTGACCGGGGAACTTCCCACTTATAATTAGTCGCTGTTGCGATCGACTATCGGAATTACCACCGGCACTATTTTTGTAGATCATAAATTCATATTTGTTTTTTAACAAAAGATAATTCACAAGGAGGAAATTATGTTTTTCATTGAATATAAGAAAATTAACTATAATTTTTTTGTTGTTGCAGGTATAATATTGCATGGGCGGTGGCTTCGCATTGTCTGCGAAACTTTTATCAAAGGCAAAGGCGGTAAAATCTTAATTAAAACTAAAGTAAAGTTATCCTTTGTAAGTGCATCAACAGAGTAATTAGTTATAATTAAAGATCGAGACAAACATCGCGACGTGGGTCATTCAAATTTATTAGATACTAGCAGTCCGTCCCGGCTTCACACGAACATATGGTAATAATTCGTTGATTTACAAAAGTATGAAAATTATAATTTTATAGTAATGATAATTCAAAGCCTAGGGAATGACAAAGATAAATTTATGAGAGAACGTCGTCTGTCGAGACAGCTACTAGTTGTCAATCATTTCTGCAGGGAAATAAGGATTTACATTGATATTTTTTCACAACATTGGTCATGGAAGTTTCACAATGATCAAAATATTTTAGAAAGTAATGGTAAAATATTTTTTCACATCGGTCCAGTATTTGGACAGTTTTTAAGTACGATTTTAGTTCATTTCTATATTATTACTTTTCGTTACGGCAGTGCCAATAGTTAATATATACCAAAGAATTCTTAAGCATAGTAAAGTTAACATGTTTATTCAGTAGGCTGTACATACCTGTGTCCAACAACTTTAAAAAGGACCAACTTGGCCTGTGCAAACATTTGAATTAGATCATATATCATAAAACATTTAACAGTTATTATACGATCGAAATTTCTGGAAAGGCGATTTAGGGACAATAGGCTGAATAAAGGCAATAAAAACCTCATGGCTATAATCTGCGAAACTATTCATGGTCTTCTTGATAGTAAATTTTATATCTCGTATTTTATTCAATAAGCAGAGAACCCCAATTGAGTTGTGAAATACTGATTTTATGTGATTTTTGGAATATTTTTATCGTATAAAAAGAAAAGATGATGTAAACACATAAGGAGTTATTGTGGTAGTGAGGGCGAACGTCCATGTGATTATTCTGATGGTATGTAATTTAGAACTGCTCTAGATGTTCTTGTTACCAAGGAATGTCTTGGTGTGCCGTATTTTAGGAGTTGGTCACTACGTGCCAAGGTGAGTGTGGATTTTTTGGCTGCTCTATATTGAATCATCATCGATGCAGAAGTAATGCAACATATTTATTATTGAGATATATTTAATCGTATAGTTTCAAGGTAAAGGTATAGTTTGAAGGTAGTTTTATATTACTTAATTCCTTCGTCAGCTACCATAGGCCACCCAATAATAAATAACTATAAATGACCATACACATCCACATAACAAAGGAATATTTAAGCATGTTTCCAAACCTTAGGCCGTTATGGTCTATCTCAAACAGCACGAGTTGTGACTTTTCAGCTGTATTATCACACACAAATAAAGAAAAGAACACAATTTAACGATAATGAAGTATAATATCGTATACCCGAGACATTTTATTGAAGGAAAAGCCAGCAATAAATACGGCATTGATTAAATAAACTGTTTTTTATGCTTAAATAAGTTACAATGTGTCCGCATCCGTTCTTGAGTACATTTAATATTTTACTCAGTCACCTCACGCGCCGCCTTCAACGGACTCTGATTGCCGGCCGATCGGAATCATATTTCAGGAGCACATTCAAAGCTCACCGGACAAGATTGCTTTTTCGATATAGGGCACTTAAATGTTGGATTTTGTAGATAATTATCGGTATAATTTATAGCGTATATTTTTAGGTTGCTTTTGTACTGTAGCTAAATCGATCCTAACAATTTTGTCAAGTTTTTTTTTATTGTTTAAAGGGGAGTAAGCCATTGGTAGCTGTCAAAAGGCTTTAAGTAAACGCTTTGGACAGGTACCAATGCTCGTAGACATTCGCTTTATTGTTAACATGTAGATGCGTTACCCTCGTTTTTCCTACCCTGCAATGGGCCAGCATGTAGGTCCATTGAGGTTACATAAAGGTGGCACGTCTTCATAAGCTTTCATTCTGTGATTGCTCATGGACGTCTTTAGTGATCATACGCACTTCCCAGTCAAAACTTAAACTGCTAGACAACATTTTAATAGCGTAGGGTTAAAAATGAGAGCTCGAAGCCATTTGGTGAATATGAATGCATGAATGTGGCAAGGAACCACCGGCTACTTGAACATAGCTTGAAACATAATAACATAGCCTACATCACGGCGTTATCTAATGGGCTAGTGACAACTATCGGGTCGCACCGGGTCGATTCGGATGCAATGGAGCAATTCAAATATTTCATTGAATTCCTGTATCTACAACACAAATAGTACGTACCAGGGCAAAAGGTGAAAATAAAGCTTAAATTGCAGAAAAAAACATCAAAACCTCCAAACAATACATTCGTATTGTTTGAAGAAACAACGGGTGGACTGCTAAAAATCAACATGATTGACTTCGAAAATTATCTTTGACATATCACTGATACTATTGAATTGACTTAATTTACCCATATCTAGATGATGTCCGAAAATATTCGAAATTTGAAAAGAATATTCACAAATCAAATCAATTTGATTTTCCGGTTGATATCCGTATTTCTCTCAGTTAAGATCACGTTTGGACTATTTCTGAGCAGAAACAACCCAAACAGCTCAGCTTGAGCTGATCTTGATAGCCCAAGCTGGTGACAGGTTGAACCAGTAAACGAAGTACATAGACACGTATTCTTTGCAATTAAGTGTGTGTACATTTTATAAGTTAGGCATAAGTTTCCTCTTGCAAAGCAGCAGCAGGTTTAATCTTAGTACCCAATGTGAAAATGTTTCACATCTAATATAATAATGTATTTTTTAAGATGTGGATATCCTAGGGAGTCCTGTGTTACCCACCGCTCATCGTTATCAAATAAAAAAATAGCATCTATCGTCTATGCGTTCATTGAAGTAGACCCATGTCCAGCACTGGGCCGATAAGGGCTGCTGATGTTGATATATTACCGCTTTTCGGATGGGAAGTGACACATACAATAATCCATCTTCACATTCTCTTGTGAAGATCATTGTCATAGACATCGGTAACCACTTTGCCCGCCTACTGCTTGGCTCCTTCAACAAAAAAAAAGCAGACGTGAAAAGATGTTGTAGTTTGTTCAGTGTTTTATTTTCCATGATATCGCGTGACAGCTGGCCGTACTTCAGCCGAAAACGGGTAGCCACGTTTGTTAATCTTTCTTTCATTGTACAAAATTCACTTTTCTTAGCCCGGCTCTTTATAAAATGTAACGTAGAACATGCCAGGGATAACAAAAGGAAAGCACACAGGCGTTCAACATTTTATCTTGTGCTTATTTTAACACGTTGTTTAAAATATTTATGTTAGTAATTTCTACGTATATCTAAAGTACTTCAGATTTCGTTACATTTAAAGAAAAATTATTTATCAGTGAAAGGAAAATAAAATTTGAACAGCATCTAGCCGTCGGCAGACGCCATAATATATCAGGTTAAAAATAAAGCAACAAAGGCTTACAAATGCCTGTTTTTGGGAGACTTGAGCTTTTTGTTGAGAGTTTTAGTAGCCAAAAAAATATTTATTGAATATTTTTTTACCTTATACTCACATATATAATAGAGTAGGCTGTTATTATGAAGAGGTAGTGTCATGCTACATAAGAAGAGGCAGTGACTCGCATGGTGCATGACACTACATCCTCAGCGTCAAGTGACAGCGTCGCTGTTACGTTTCGTACGGTGTGTGAGAAGCCGGTGGCCCATTGGGGGGGATGATAGGAGGGCGACGCATCTGCGTGACAATCATGTGAATGTCCATGGGCGTCGGTCATTAAAAGACTGCGATTTCTCGTTTGCCCCCTTATGGTATAAAAGGAAAGTAAGAGGTTATTCTGCAGTGTTGGGCTGATATGACCGGGGAGGTAATTCTCGCCCACATAATACCCCGCCACGTGAATACTGTACTGTCGTGTTATGTGCGGTTTGTAAATTTTCGATGGCCCATTGGAGGGGGAGGAGGGAAAGAAAACAACACATCGGTGAAACAATTATGATGTCTATGGGAGTTGGTAGTCAACATAGGGTAGGGGATGTTAAGAATTACTTGCCCCCTTATACTACTCGTATAAGAAGAAAACAAACTAATTAAGGCAAACAAGTACGAACGCATATAGAGAATTTGAAGACCTTCTCAAAATCATCAATTCAGCAAGAGGTACTGCATTGCAGCGGAATTCGGCTGGCGCCTCTCGTTCACATAATACCATGCGATTTGTGAGTATCCGGTATCCAAAGAGCTGTTTCAAAACCGCTTTACCCGGCCCTTAATCACAAAAATAAATTAATCGTCCAATCGTCGGAATACGATCTGACATTATTAATCGACTTCCGTTACCGTCGGTCGAAGCACGTATTGCACGACGGCGACGACGCGATCGCGATAGCAGTAGCTAAGTCCGTCCAAGAACACAAACAAAGAAACACCAAGACACGTTCCCGCTGTAAAATGCCAATAGGGCCAACTAACGGATAGCAGTTTTTAGTCGGTAGTAGCAATCGCTTCACGACTTGAGCCCGACACACACTTCAGGCCCCCTTGGGTCGGCTGGATGGTGCATAAATGCAATTTTCCTGCTAGAACCAATGCCATATACACTGCTCGTTACCGGTCGAGCGATAAAACCTTACATATTGTATACAGTTATAACATATGACTGACAGAATGCCAAACTCACACACCGCTTACGGAAACGAGCCCGGGTTCGAATCCGTAAGTTGAGAGCTTAGATTGATAGAAATAAAATAATGCGACTCTAGAGAGCTCTAATAATGAATAAATTAAGAATACGGCTTTTACCGATTTGTAGCGCAAATCGACCCCCTCCGTCGGAGGGGGGAGGGGGGCGAAGAGGCCGGCCTCCTCAGATAAGCCAAACATTAAACGAGCTCAATTATCAAAAACAGCATCGCGCGCTCCGTCCCACTAGAATGGGGAGGGGGACCGCTTCCCCCTTTTCGAGCCAAAAATAATTACTATAGGGTACTCCCACAATCAACCCGGTACATCTCTTCCCATCTGCGGGAAAAGAGGGGGGTCTGTCCCCCTATCGTCTCCCTAAATCTGAAGACAAAAAAGTCTTCGTAGTCAGTCGAACTGTTGAGGCTGGACAAGCGCCGCCAACCAGTATTAGGTCCCTCCGAAAATAAAAAGTCGATTGATGAAAGTATAATTTATGACCTATATAGTTATATGATCCAACCGCTTATCACATATAGGAATATGTTCCTTTATAAAGACGAGAGTAACGGCCACTGCGGTACTCAGTCGAATACAAGCATCAGCTTTAGCAATTTAGTGCCATTAGAGCTGCGAGTCCTGTTGGCCCAAAGAATGGAATAGATTAAAGAGGCCGATGTATTCTAATTTTCAGATTTGTATAGGCTTCAGGTTGTCACAACAAAATACATTATTATTAAAGTCGATAAAATTTCTTTGTGAATACGAAAATAGATTATAAAGCTTCCGTGCAACAGTTTCATAAAAAAATATTTCAATATATAAAGTGTTCCATGTTTTATAGTATGCTTTCAGTAATAACACACAGAAGTTTTAATTGCGTATCTAGGAAGTTACACTGGGAATTTATTGACAACATTATTGACGTGCGCATCCCCAAAGAGCAACTATAAACTTCCACCCACACTATGGCTAATAACACACTCTTAGTCTCATTCAATATTAATGTTACGTACTTATAAACTCTGTTGCATTTAATATTAATTATGGCGTACACATGCGCTACGGTCATTTTACTCAGCCTATATGCCTTATAGATTCTATGATGGGTTGTGCGATTGAACAATTTTATAGTCAAAATTGTTAGAAATAATTGTTGTAATTATATTGGCCCGTTCGGGAAGGGGGACGTGATAAGGAGGGTAAAGCATCGGCATAATTATGCTGATGTTCATGGGCGCCAGTAGTCTTTGAAAGGCTCAGATCGCTCGTTTGTCCCCTAAATACTATGAAAATATTCTAATTGGTCATACATAAATTCTTAAATTGAATAGTCTAAAAACGCCAAAATCTATTCGAAAAGAGTCTAAAACATTTTCCGTTGCTTACTGCTGCTCTCACTTAATAAATAAGCACTTTGTAAAAATCCACACTTGCGAAAATGTTACCATCAACCAGATATACCTAAATCTCCGCAAAATAGACGAGCAAACGAACGGCAGATACCCGATATATTCGCATAACTGTTATGAAGACCCTTCCCTCCATCTTCTCCATGGCCCATCGAAAACTGACAAGCCGTACAAATCGCGATAGCATAGCTGTCATGTGAATGAAAGATAGGTACCTCCCCTGACTTCATCCAACTGCTATGCAGCATTCTACTTCCTCTTACCAAAATACCAATACATAAAAAATATACCTAGGTATATTTTTTAGGCGGAGTCTGTAACCTGTGTCTATAATTTTTTAATCAGGATTTATAGAAGTTTTTTTAATAGCATAAGGGGACAAAAGATTAATCGGAGCCTTTTGATGACTAACGACGCCCATGGACATTCGCATGATTGTTACGCAGATGCGTTGCCCTCCCATCACCATCCATAATGGGCCACCAAAAAATATAACTACTACACCTCTGGTTCACGTTTCTGGAATATTGCCATCGAGAATAACAGCATTAAAAAGCTATCCCAAGGATTTTAAGCATTGACTTTCGATCGACGATATAGGTAATACATATAAAGATATGTAGAAAATAAAGAAAGACCAATGATGATTACACTAGTAAACTGATTTTAATTCAGGTCAAATAAGACAACATTCATAGATTCCTACCCACAATAGAACAGCCGTTTAAATTTAAGGCCGAGCCAGATACTTATTCAACTCGTAGCAAAGTTTCCGAGGAACTCTGTCTTCTGTGGCATTGTCTATTAAATCTGTAAGACATTCTTGTATCAACTTAATGTAGCAAAACACACCAAAAACTAATTATGTTTAATATAAAGTGGATCGAGTAACCACATTTTATTATAAGTTGAAATCATCTAGATGAGAACGTGTCCGTAAGTGAAATATTCAACATAATTTATTTTTACATCCCACTAAGGAGAACAGGGACGTAGATTATAGGTAAGTTAGACCGCTTGTAGGGGTAAACATTTGAACTGGGAAGAACGAGTTGCCTACAAGGTCCCTAACGGGCACAAAGCTTGTTCCAATTAAGTGGACATCTGAACTCATAGCTGTTGCAAGTGACAACTCTTAAATAATTTATTAAGTGAAAACTCGTTAATGTGCGTTACGAAAGCAACTACTGAACTCGCGACACTACCAACAATACCACGTATGGCGCCATTTATTGCAATATGTAAGTTCTTATTTTAAAATTTCATTTGCACGTGAGTATCGAATAGCGTATACGGAAATTACTTTCAAGTGAAAACTTGTTTAGACGCCTTGGGCATTTTTCAAGCTTTCACTTTTGTCGGCACTTTCAGAGAACAACTGTGCTTACTTATTTATGTAACAACTCATAATATTATTTTACGAATTTATAGACTAATTAAATAATTCACAGTATATTCTATTATTTTGTGACTTTTATATGTAAATAAACTACTATACCTATGTACATGAAAAATCCCTTGACTTTTTAACTTCATACATAGAAATAAGTTGAGAAACGCCCTCATTTTCACGTGTATTAAATAAAATGTTTATAAAAGTTTTAATATTATTACACAATCAAAATAGACTAATTCAAAACTAAATAACCCTTTATGGGAACGAGCAATTAATAGCAAATAGGTTTTGGGTTTAAACTAACACTCGACGCTGAAATATCTAGTGCTGGGATCTAGACAGCCTCAAGTAATCCCAAATGGCGTTGCTTTCGATGAATTAAAGTCACTTAGACTAGTAGACTTGGAGCTGTGCAGTGAACAGATATAACGTAGAGCGTCACCAACAACTTGATTTATTTAAATCGCTTATTAACAGTCGCAATATCGTTGTACTCAACGCGTTTAACGGAATATAGGACGTTCGTTTGTATTGCATTTGTTATTTCGGGAGCAAGTGAGCAGTTGTAACGATCTTGACTTCAATGAAAATAAACATATTCTTTATGAGGTAGTGTTTCCTGCCGTCACTTCTCCCTACGAATAGGCCATCGTAAACTTGCAAACCGCACGGAACCGGGCAATTTCTGGTGGTATTATGTGAGTGAGAGATACAATCGTTGCAGCTGAAATCTATTGCATATATATGCAGATATTATTCCCTCATTTTCGGTTTTGTATAACATGTGCACGTTCACAAACGAGAGGTGCCGTGCTCCTCGTGCCGACCGTATTTATCTCCAATACAGCCAAGATAATATTTATTAAGATTACACACAAGTCCTTATATACGGTCACATATAAAAAACATTATTATCCTAAAATACGTTTAAGACACACAATTCTATTTTGTACAACCCTAATGTTTCGTAAAAAAATTAAAATAAGAGGCTCTTTTTTGTTTCGGAGTTTCATAAACGAGACGTTCAAACTGTAAGCAAACACGTCTACATAACTCCGACATTGTGGGGAGGCATTATAAACAAGCTTAACTTAATATTAGACCACAGGAGAACAGTTCGTCGGTGTCACCAGGTGTTGAAAGACGGCCTACACACAAAATCGCGCTGTTATATTTTCTACGAGTATTACGCATGAATTTATGATTGTGGGCGGATTAACTTTATGTGTGTTTAAATATTTCTGGAATATGTAAACCCTAACACTTTTAAGTGTGCTCTTTTCAAAAACATGTTAGTCAGCAATGTAGAAAAAGAATGTAGATGTTAAGTATGTTAAGTCAGATATCACCATTAACACGTTTTGTCTTTTTACCATTGTGAATGTAACTATGTTATTGAACGAAAGAATGGAGAAATTTCACTAAGTTTTAATGTTTAATGATAATTTAAACTTTAACGATTGTTTATATAATATTACTAGTTATGCTCCACGGTTTCACTCGCGTAATATAATCAAGCTAGTTTCTTGGGTTCTAGAAAACATAAATTTTATTCATTATCATCATCATTATTAGCCCTTATCGGTCCACTCCTGGACATAAGCCTCTCTCAATGAACTCCAAGACGCCCGACTTCCTGCTCCTCGCAGCCATCCCGGACCGGCTACTGCACGGAGATCGTCTTCCGTTCTGGTAAACGGTCGACCAACACTTCGTTTTAACTCTCCAGAACTTTATTTAACCTCATTTCTCCCCAATTTTTATTGGAAAAAGAAATTTAAATTATGTTACTTAATTTATAATTTTAATGTATTTCTGCCCAGAATTTAAATAAGTTTAGTAGTTATTCCGTGAAAAAATAACTCACATCTTCCTTTTTTAATAAATTGAAAACCAGAAGTCTGGTAAATTAGGGAATATGGTTCCTGTTAACACAAATAAAAATCTGCACATCCAGAAATCATGCGGATGTACTTTCCACCCTCATATAGAGTAATAGTGTCCTTACTCAAATATTTATCATTAAATCACTTTCTTTGTTATGACTCATTTACTTTTGATTTACAAATATACAAGATGCACGATTTCATACTAAACTGTTATTTCGATATTGATTAATAGATTTTTTGTAAATCTACCTTACACGCGTGATTTTAAATTATTTTTACACAGTGTGTAATTTTACATTGTGCACATCGTCTTTTATACTCGGACTGTGTAATGGTATTTTGCAAACCACTGTCGTTTACATTGAAACTTATTGTAGCTAACATTATTTAAATACTTAACGCAAATACATTATACGGAAAAAAAGGTGATAGCAAAAATTATTATAGCCCAATTTGTTTAAAAAAAGTTACCTTTTTTTTGTTCACGCGGGGAAAAGAATTTACGCGCCTTTACCGGCCCTGGGTGGGGGGACCAGGGGTGTGTGGGGCTCGCAGCACATTATGGTGCCGAATACCATAAAAATTACCGCGAGTGCCATCTTTGCCGGCATTGGTGAGGTGCCCCGGAACAACGAAACATCAGGGCACCTCGACGACTAGTCAGCCCCCTAACGGACCCACGCCACAGATGGGGTTGTCCCGCACCACAGGTCAACCCCACCGACTTAGGGACAGTGCAATGGGATGAGGTTCCCATCCTTGCCCCTTGCCCCGTTCGCAAAGGCGCCGCCAACTTTTGCTCTTTTGTCACCTCTTCTTATAAGAGGGGTGCAAAGAGCGACTCCTCCTCCTGCTCTTTAGTCCCGGTTCTTATAAGAGGGGTACAAAGATTCGCCACCTCCTCAGTTCAATTGGTTTCGTCCAAGGTGTCTCGGATCACCCCAGGCTACTGCGCCCCACTGTACCGCCACGACAAGGCTTGAACCAGTGGGGAAGAAAAATATTACCCTAACCCATTCTAAATTATGTAAATAATTGTGCTAAAGTAGCCCATATCATGCCATTGCCCCTGATACATATTCACTACGTCCCCATGATAAAAAAGTGCACATTCGATGCCTACAGAAAATGATCGCACTGATCACTGCAATACTCCAATGAAATAATATTGGCACCACTAATAATATTGGCACCACTAATAATATTGGCACCACTAATCGCACCTCTGTTCATATCATTTAACGTCACACATGCAATGATTAAGGAGATCGGTACTATAATATATTATAAGGTAATACCGAGTAATTGTCTCGAACTCTGTCAACAACCGGCCTGTCACGCATGAGGTATGAGCTGGCAAGCAATGTGTTTCTAATTTCGAAACATCTATTCATTTCATTCGCAGACCTGAATGAGAACAGTCATATGTAGGAAGTAACGCATTGTGTTATTATATTAATTATCTTTTAAAATAGTATCATTAGGAATTAGTACATATATTGTTTTAAAGAATAAATCTGTTACAGCGAGTTTGATGTCTTTGTGTGTCTCGTTGTGGAAGTGAGAAGATAAGAAGTTTATTTGTTGAAATATCGTCTTGATCGGACTGTTTCTATCTAAGTAAATCATTGTTTCAGTCGTATGCATAAGATTGAAATAATCAATGATTTTCAAAATGTGTTAGAAAATAAAGATTGTTGAATTAAGAACCATTTACCAATACTCCTGGAAACCAGAATAGACATTTATTCATAATCAAGTTGTCTTGTGAACTACGGACCCGAGACCACAAGCATCAAACAGGCAGTAATTTAACCATAATTATTTGAAGACTAATTTTGTTCAATTTCTTGCGTCTTGAAGGCGCAAGTTATTTAATAAAATTAATCAAGTAATAAACGTTATTCGTATGAGACACGATGTCAGATGTTTTAGAAACTTGTAGTCAGTATATATGCTTCCATGCTGGCGGTTAGGAGATTAGTTGACAATGTCAGTAGTAAAGTTCTACCAAAGTTCATCTCGGGAACTTCCAGCGGGCGCCTTTAAATTGAAACAGCGGAACATCTGCACTGGCTATGATAATTAAGTATCCTATGGCTATAATCTCATTTAAACAACACTCCAACTTCTATGTATCTATGTACGTATATAATCGTATATATAGAATACGTCTAAAAATTCTATAAAAATCTATTTTGAAATTCGTAATCTGCTGCACACTGACCACGAAAACATATAAGTAATCAAATTACTTATATGTTTTATACTTTGCCTATCTATAAGACTACTTTTACGAATTTCATCGCGGTTTTTTTTTAGCATTACACCTACTATGGTACTGATGACCTGACTGACTAACATGACATATCCATGTAATGTGAATATTATTTCATGTAATATATAATACATTCACATTTTTATGTATTATGTATAATGTTCTAGGAAGAGGTAGTGCCATGATGCATAGGAGGTGGTAGTGTCACGCATAGTGCAAAACAAAACATCGTCCAATGCAACGGAATTGGGCTGGCACAACCTCTCGCTCACATAATACCGTCGTAAAGTGACATCTTCTGTGTCACGCTTCGTGCGGTTTGTGAGAATCCAGGGGCCT
>JAFELO010008651.1:322068-334232 GCA_017140195.1 Eumaeus atala | reverse complement strand
TCGTTAAAACATGAAGATCAAAAAAGTAATAGTGGCCGCCATTAATTAAAGTAAAATTAATAATTAATGAAAAAAAAAATATTTGGTATTTATGACTCTAGAACTAATGTCTCCTTAATAAATTCCAAATTACTAAAGATTAACAGTGAAGAATTGAGTGGTTCTAGTACCACTAATCTTAAAACAACTAATGGCGTTAAAAAGACAAATGACATCATAACACTTGATGTAACTATTTTCAATGTTGAAAAGAGAGTTAATGTTTTCGTGATTGACAAGGAAAATTTTGACTATGATTTTTTAAGTGACAATAAAAGAGTTTTATTTAGTTCAAAATGAAAATATAGATATCACTCAGAAAGTTCCCAAACAAAGCAGTGATAATGGTTTCTAAGGAAACAAATAAACTAATTATAGATATTTCTAAGGAAATACATTATAATTTCATAAGCTACAATGAGGGCTTCTGTGAAGAAAGCTTTGAAATTTGTATAAATCATCTTGACTATCAACAGCGAGCTGTAACAGATGAATTAATAATGAAAAATGAACGTTTACTTGCAAAGGATAAATATGATATCGGATCAGTGAAAGATTATGAAGTACGCATTGATCTGTTAGTGGAGAAATATTGTTGTTGAATACCATGTTGGTGTACAATTGAAGACGAAAATGAAATTGAAGATCAATTAGCAAAATTATTAGAGAAAAACATAATTGAAGAATCATACAGTCCCTATGCGGCGCTAGTTACATTAGCATATAGAAGAGACGAAAACAGAAAATCCATACTTTGCATAGGTTTTCGAGAACTGAATAAAATTGTGGTACCGCAATCGCAGCCATTTCCACTTATTGAGGACCTCATAATGAAAGCAGTCCCCAGCTATCTTCCAAACAATAATGTGTAACATCATACGGAAACACAAAGTTGGAGAGTTCACAAATTCTTATATCGATGACATTTTATTATACTCAAAATCATTCTCAGAACACGTCGGTCACCTGACCCAGCTATTTGAAGCTATCAAAAATGAGGGTTCGAAACTGAAGTTCTCAAAATGCACATTTGCAGCTGACTCAGTTAAATATTTAGGACACATTATACAGAATAATGCAATTAGACCTCTTAAAGACAATCTGAAATCTATCAAAGACTTTCCTACACCAAAAACACAAAAAATGTTAGGCAGTTTTTGGGAAAAATTAACTTTTACCATGAGTATGTGCCACAAATAGCTATAAAATTGGATCGACTACACAGGCTTTTAAGAAAAGGTAAACCATTTGAATGGACTATAGACTGTCAAGAATCATTCAATGAAGTGAAAAAAATATTATGTGCCCAACCAATACTGACCTACTTTAATAGAAACCTACCTATTTACATATACAGAGACGCCAGTATACTTGGCGTAGGCGCAGTTCTAAAACAGTCACAAGAAATTAATGAAGAAAAACCGGTAGTATACTTCTCAAAGAAACTAAATGAAGTGCAAAAAAGGAAGAAGGCTATATATTTAGAATGCTTGGCAATTGAATAATGTACAAAGTATTGGCAACATATATTAATGGGTAAGAAATTTACTGTCTTTTCAGATCATAAACCACTAGAAAACATGAATATAAAATAGTGAACAGATGAAGAGCTGGGAGATCTAACATTTTATTTATCACTGTATGATATCCAGATTAAATATTCTCCTGGTAAAAACAATGTTGAATCTGATTGTCTTAGCAGAAATCCAGTCCTAGAGAAAGATGAAAACCAAGAAGAACAATTAAGAACATAATAAAACTAGATTATATTTTACAAGATCAAGGAAATAACGAAAACATACATTGCAGAAAAGAAGGGTTATTATCAGGAAATAATGTTTATAACAGAAAAGTTAAAGGAAAAGAAAAGATTATGCTATCAGAGAAATTCAGTATTGAACTTATGGAAAATGTTCACAGAAAACTAGACCACATAGGAATGAAACAAATGAAAAAAAAAACATGACGAAAAACATCAAAAGAATACGTGATGGTTGTACAATATGCATAAAAAGTAAGTTTAGAGGAAGAAATAAATGTGGGTTGAAAAAACCTTTCGAGATATGGTCTATTGACACTATTAAAGGATTATCAGACCACTTTACCCGGTGTGCCTATATTTTAATATCGAGTACCCAAAATGCTAACGACTTTATAAGACTAATTAGAAATTGTGTTGTGTAGACTTCAGAGTACAAACTAAATACAACCTAATAAATATATAATAATAGTACAATATAATATAAAATATAAAGCTTGACGAATTAAGAATTGGACCTTATGAAATTGAAGACAGAATATCAAACACAATTTACAAGATAAACACAGGCCATAAAAAGGCAGAGTCAAACTTGTTCCACATATCGAAGTTGATACCAGCTCCCGAATTATTCTCTCCAGGAGGGGAGATATAAGGAAAATATATTTTCCTTACTATCAAATACACTTGTCGCTAATGCCAACATGGAATGAGGATTTGAATAAATCTATGGAGAACCTGATAGATGTCAATGTATCAAAAGAATTATATTTTTTCCATAATTTTGTCTCGTGAAAACCATGTGAATGAATTAATGTTTAATAAGAATAACAATATAATTATTGTGTAATTGTATGAACAGAGTCGTCGTTAACTTAAATTACTACTTTGATAACCTTACTTTAAATGTCGTTTCTTATTATTTTACAAAAATTCAATTACTGTGTTTAAGTTCATAAAACTAAAGCCTTATATTTAAATAATATGTAAATACTCTAGAAAGATGTTCTACTGCACAGCTATATGCGATATATATATATATATATATATATATATATAATGGCTAATTATCATATATATGAGTTAGTGCTGGCGACCTGCATCGATGTTTTATTTATGCAGGAAGTAAACGAGATTTCATTCAAAATACTTGGCAGTGGCCTTCGCTTTAGTAGCCGATTGTTAACCGTCTACTTCATGCTGGTAGGTGGTGCGGACAAGGTGTATTCATTGTCAGATGATTTATCATTATATTTATGATTATCATATCAGTAATGCAGAAATAGCACTACCCCTTATAACATACTGACGTCTGAGACTTATCCTGTCTGAGACATACCGTCCGATTTCACAATAACACTGACACAATTAACGCCTTGATCCCCATAACCCCAAGAAGGAATCATCGTCACGTCATGACCCCGCCTTATAATCGTAAGATTTTTCTAGTTTAAAATTGAATAGGAATATAATATTCAGATTTTGAATGACAAAAATCACATTACTAAGGGAACGTGCAACAAGTTTTTATTACTATCAATGGAAACTCGAATAATTTTTATCTAAACACTCTGAAGCTTAATTTTTTAAAATACATCTATAAATTGTTGGTTACACGATTTTGATCCGTTTTACAACCAACCGCGACGAGTTGTTGCCTACTTTTGGTAAATTCCGCGCAAAAGTTAGTAGATTAAAACTGCCAATTAAATAGCATTTGAAGTTCAGTTTGTTTTAGAATTTCCGTAATTATTCTTCGATGAACAATTACTGAAAGGATAAACATTCAAAGGTATGTTAATAATAAGTAAAAACTTCCTATGCAAATATTGCTGAACAATATCTTATTTTCCTTTCTGCTGATATCAAAATATTATTTGATTGATTCGACCAATAATAATAATAATATTTTACATAAATTACTTTTATTATTTACAATGTGCAATATTTGGAGATGTTAACATGTTTTTTTTTAAAGATAACTCAAGACATGGCGTCATTAAAAAAACACTTCAAGGACAGATTTTTATCGGTAGAGTATATGTTTAATCTGTGCCGTTCGAGGGTTGTTCGACCAGGAGTAAAATATTTCAAAATGTATCAAGTTTACGAAGAACTCGTTTGGTGATAAATTTAGCGCAATATGACGATTGCCACAGACCAATTAGAGAATAAGTTGGGGATTGCCGATAATCTGGCTGCAGGCATGAACACTTCATAATTATGTTGTGAACGCGAAAGATTGTAAGTATGGATAGACGTTTGTTACTTTTTCACGTAAAAACTGCCGAATACATGACACTATACAATAACTTAGATTATGCATCAGAATAACATAGGTTATAGAAATAATAACTCTTGCTCATCTAGGTTTCATCTGTAGTTCACGCAGACGAAGTCGCGGGTTATAGCTAGTCTACAAACCATCCAGTGATGCGAGTATGTACACCGGCAATATTCACCATCGAGCAATGGATCGTTTTACATCTCATAATATCTGTAAAAAATGCCAGTAATTTTACTGCCTTGTATGAAAATAAAGTTATCAGGCTTGTTTTTTAATGAATAAATATTTGAGTTCACATTTATCCAATTGTATTTTCTTCATTCGTGTAATTTGTAAGCATTGTAACGGTTGAAAAATAGCCGCTTGAAATAAATCTCTTGTATATTGCAGTACAAAAATATTCGAAAGTATGAAATCACATGCGAAATTCAGTTGCAATTGGTTCAGGAAGCGGGAAGGTTCAATTTAATGGTGGTTGGGCATGACAAATGCTGCATCGCCTCACTTCTTCAACGATAAATAATGTTGTATTTTATTAAAAACTAATTAAATTCATAATTGATTCGTTTTAATGCGGTAAGGATATTTTAATTTATTTTCTTGTCGTGCTCCAGTTGGCTTTATGCCGTTATCAACAATTGATCACCTCACAGTATCGAATCACTGTATGGCGAGGGCCGAATTTATTTCTAGGATATACAAATGTATTAATATCAGTTGGATGGTTGAATTATTTAGGAAGATCTCAATGAAATAAGAAGTTTTATTATATTAATCCTCTTATGGTTATTTTATGCAAGTAAGGAAAAATCATGATGATTGGAACCTGAAATTTGGTCTTAAAATTGAATATATGGATAATGTAGTTTTAGGACTCCTCCCGACTACCTACCCTTTAGTGCCATGCTGCATAGGAGGAAATACATCCTTCTATGCAACGGAATTGGGCCGGCACGACCAGGGAAGTACCTCTCGCTCATTTGATATAGGCGTAAAATGACAGCGTCGCTGTCGCGTTGCTTGCAGCTTGTGAGTAGCGAATGGACCATTGGGAGATTGATTGGGGATGAAGCTTAACAATAATGCGAATATCCATATGCTATAAAAAAGTATACATTTACCACTGCCATGTGCAGTATCCGGTAAAAGTTTCCACTAAAACAGGTGGTATTACATACTGCAACAAAGTCAAGTAAATACATGAACTAAACGTTATGTTTGTGTGTATAACTCCCAATCATTTCAGCTCTCTTTCCTATTCCTTTTCTTTGTGTTCATATCTCACATTTCAATATTTCGAACCGCATCTCCAAAAAAAAAAAAAAAAAAAACTAGTGTAGAAGCAATACTATTGAAACTCAAATCTATATAAATATACGTTCACGACAGGCGTGTCTCAATTTATTACAAAGAGAAAAATATTGTTGATACCTCCTAGCAAAAAGTTTCATAATCGTGTAAAGTACAAAATTTACTCGTGTACATTGGCTTAGCCGTGAGTAAATTCAGAGATTTTTTTATATAATCCAAATAAATAAATGTAACTTATCGTTGACATGAAGGCCACTCCTCTGGTGTTAGCCAAGAAGCCAGCTTCAGAAATCACGATACTCAGAACTCTAAGGCTTACACCCCGCAAATTGTTTCGCAAAGAAACAAAATTCCCCAACATACAATTCTCGAGGAGTTCGGTCCCATTTTGCGGATTCAGGCACCTCTGCAACTTTCAGATGAAAATACTACCAGCCAGCCAAATGCTAATTTTATGGTGGTTGAACAACTGTGCCGAATCTATTTGGAGCGTCCTTTACAATTTAGCTTTGTAGGCGTAACCTAAACACTGCTACCACTGTTTGTATATGAAAAGAAAAAAACGCCCATTAATGTCCGTGTGAAGTCCGGAACATTCAATAAATTGTGATGCGTGGCTTATTAGGTAAGGCCAGCTCGTAACCGATGAAGGCTATGAGGAATTCTTATTTCTATGTGTACTTTAGTGAAGTATTAATTCAGCTAGAGTAAAGTTGACTTGGCTTAATTAGTTCAGATAGTAGATTAAATTACCTTGCCACATACGTGGTTAAAGTGCTTGAGTATACTACGGCCCATAATAATTTATAGATGGCTAATATTATGTTAGGTGGGAAAATGATTTCCAGCCAGAGATACATGGGAATAACAGGAGATTGTTTGTATTTTTATTAAATAAAACAGAACCACCAGTAGTGGATTATTAATGTTGTGTTATGTATTATGAAACCAAGCTCTTTTTTAAAGTAGTAGTGGCAAAAGAATATTGAAATCCTTCTCACCACTACCGACGCATTATTGGTGTCATGCAAATGTCCTCATTTCTTTGTTGCTTGCTATTGCTGGAAAAATACAAAACTATGCAAAGTTGACATCCCAATTGGCTATGGGAAGTAGTCACTAGTCTGTCATTTGGCATTATCATCTGTAATAGAAATACAAAGTACCTTCAGGCCTGTTATCCCCGAAGAGGTAGGCAGAGGTGTGCTAGTACGTCCACAGCTCGTAAGTCCAGTATATATACTAGAACTCTCACGATTAGCCAAGATACTGAGGCGCATGATGTCATAGGTGGCAAGCCTATGGCCACTTCGGACACATTTCAATCCCGGACAATGTAATGCGTGCTCGGATTAATCTGAGAAATATTTAATAACAGTTGCCCGACATGGGGATCGAACCCAGGGCCCCAAGCGGCTGACGGTCTTCACAGGCGATATTAATATTATTAATAATAGTTTTTTTATTAAATTTTACATTTGTCAATAAAGTTAGGTACTCTGAATACTTCCGAGCAGACAAATCGAACTAATCTATATCCGTGTATGGAGTAAAATATTACATGTTATTTTGCTGATTAATCGTGAAGTGGACATGAAATCGTTACTTTTGATTACAGATCCGAAGTGCGGTGCCGGCCCTGGACTCTGGTCGGATTAGAAAAGTTCAGTGGGGAAACAAGTCGAAAATCGACTTTAAAAGCATAGTCCAACATTTGGTTTTAGAACCACTTCCCCCGAATTGGAGGCAAGTTTAAATTGGAATGTATCCCACAATAAGCCTCCTGTGATTGGCCTGTTAGTTCTTAATTAGTATTAATCGAAAATCCACACAGACAACAGAGGAAGTTAATGTATTGCGATATCAGTTTACCCAATTTAAAACGTAATTCAAACGGCCATTGGACATTGTGTGTGTTGTACAGGTTGTTACCTACAAATTTAACGTATTTTTTTTTATTGAACATGTTTGAAAAGAGTATCTATGGCTTTAGTGATTAATGCTTTTGTGTTCAGACATTATCATTGTTATAACATCGACCTACTTAAGGTATTTTCTGGTTCTGAATTTATGATGTAAAGTGATAAGCGGTCGGAGTCGTATCACGACTGTCAACGCCCATGAATATCCATATAATTACTAGGCAGATGCCTTCCTGTCCTCCACCCCCCTCCCAATAGGCTACTCACAAACTGCACGAAACGCGACGCAGGAGATGTCACTTTACACCGGTATCATGTGCGCAAGTTTGTCTGTGGTTATCTTTGACCAGGAAATTAAATAATCGTCAGTCATTCCATTAGTAAAAAATATACAACTTGATCCATTCTAAACGAACTATAAATACAAGTTTATAATAATTTTATGACAACTACAAAGTCTACCTTTCGCATTTTACCTGTATGTGTCTCGCCAAGTTCCATAATTCTTGTATAACGGGAAGATCATTATATTTTCCTTGACAGACAAGTAGACAGATAAAAAAAATGATTTTTTTCCATAAAGAAAAGAACATGCTATCATATACTTTACAATGTGAAGACATGTAGAGTCGGTGTCCGTAATTTATAATTTAGTTACTATATACACTGTATGTCTTACGAATATAATGAAATAAATAAAATAGAATAGATAGCTAGATAAATACGTAAGACAAAGTGGAACTCGAAACTCTAAAAATTAAGAGAGAAAAGGGAGAAGAGAGAAATAGTGATTCAGTAAGAGGTGGTGTCATGCTGCATTGCATCCAAATTCTGATGGCATGACCGGGAATGGACCTCTCTCACAAATAACACCGCCGTAAAGTGACAGGTATACTTTCGTGTTTCGTGCGGTTGGCCTGTTAGAAGGGTGGGGAAATGAAGGGCAACTCATCCATATTAATGTTATTTACCACCTATACTAAAAGAGGTGTATCCTCGTATACTATGGAGAGAAGAAAACGTTTGCAACAAACCTGTTCTAGTATGTTTACGTATAAAGCTTTAATAATCTCTTTTATGGCGAGTTTTTTTGATATCTTTTAAACTTTCCGCTGACATTATATTTTTGTTTTCCGTCACAGTTTGTTGTCACGTGACAACATAACGACATGGTCTATTTGTCCCTCTAACGTAGACAGGACAGCTGTAACACCAGAGATTTCGTAGTTGCGTTTCCGGCCTTTGAGATGAGAGCAATTTTCTTGAAGATTGGCCCATTCGGGAAGGAGTACGGCAACGCATCGGCATAGTAATTATGTGGATGTTCATGGGCGTCGGTAGTATTTAAAAACATTGACGATATGAATGTTGGCGTTTACTGACGAGTGTCACTCCGTTTTTGCTGCTCATGCGAAAGTAATTTGCTTGTTCCTTAAGGAATGAGCAAATCCTATACCTCTTAAGACCTCTTGAGACCTCTTAAGACCTTTTAAGACCTCTTAAGACCTCTTAAGACCTCTTAAGACCTCTTAAGACCAATGATGATCACCATGACTTAATGAGGATCTTTGTTTCCTTCACCCAACCTCATTGCGTAATCAAGATATTCAGAAGCGACACAAAATGCGACAATATAGCCATCACTTCACGTCGGTACCTACAAAGAATAAGAAGTCCACCCCCGGTCGTGCAATGTACACTGCCTCTTACATATGTTAATGTAATTTCTAAAGAAATAAAGATAAATTCAAATTCTCGGAACACGAAATGCTTTATTGCGGTGTGAAATGTTAACTATCCGCAATGGCCAGTTTATTTTCAGGTATACAATATTATTTAATCAAAATAATGCATCGGCCACTGACCGGAAATTATGTAAAATAAGCCTAAAAACACGGACGTGGTAAATCAGCATATTCATTTTAAAGGGAACGGGCTCCCACCCCATCCATTAGTGAGAAACCCACAGCCGCAAATCTCGACTTAGAGGCTCCTTGCATGTTTGGGATATTCGAGACGTTTTATTAAATATTGCAACATAATATTAAGTGTGGAAAAATGTTGGTATTTCACTTTAGCGTGCTTCGAAAGATGTCCGTCAGTGGTCGAGATATGAATGAAAATCTACTGCAGCTAGAGTAATTAAATGTATGTGTAAGATTAGTCAGACCTAGTGATATTATAATAAAACTAATTTAACCGATTTTCTCACGGTATATTGAGTATTTTTCAACCAAAACCGCGATAAAATTCCTTAAAGTAGTTTTAGTAAACTGTGAAACATTCGCGTAAATCTAAGGAATCACTATGTAGTGACATGCATTTCAATTGAAGTGAACCGATACGACAGGGGAGGTATCTCTCGCTCAGACGATGCCGTCGCTGACAGCTATGCTGTCGCGTTTCGACTGGTTTGTGAAACAGCTACGACTGCTCGTTTGCTCCCATATATATAAAAAAAACTACAAGGCGCTTGTATTGCATTTAAGTAGCAGATAGTAACACCGTTCACAAATTCACATTTAGTTCACTTTAATAAACCTCAATTCTTAAATGGGATGCGGGTTTGTAACTTCTGCCTACTGATTATAAGCTAAACGACATTCAACTTATCTTACACATTAACAAGCAATCCTCCCCAGCTTCCCCTTTTAAATTTACATTAATTAATAAAGAAATTATACATTAAAACCTTTCTCAGGAATCGTTGTGTCCTTGGGTGTACGCCGCATAAAAATCCAATCAGCAAATTTTAAGAAAATCGATCACATACAGCTAGACAGTTTTTAGGAACTTCGTTGTATAAAATATAGAGATCGTGTACACAAATGAATAGCTAGCTCATCGATATCCATGTGGTATTTTGTTCGGATAAAATGTCGGCGTACCTTTTTAATTTTTATAGCATAAGTGGGCGATGATTTCCCTTCTGGGATGCACAAGTCGGAGGGCTGTCGCTCTGTGTAAAAACTGGCGCCCAATACAAACGGGCTGAGACTAGGACGAAGAAAAAATAAAAGGAGGCAAACGAGCATAAGGAGCACTTAGGTTATTCCCTACGCGACGCATAAACATCTGCTCAGAGATTTTGCATATGCATACGTTGTTCTCCTTTCTTCTTCTACCTCAATAGGCCACGGTGAATGGCAAAGCTATCTGTTCAGTGTGAGTGAAAGATGTATATCCCCAATCGATCCAATTTGGCTTGCTGCAATAGTAGTGCCTAATATAAAATTTACTGATATATAAGTGAGAACTTATTCTGATAAACTAGAATGTTAGATATCGTAATGCCACCTGGATGTCGAACGGTTCTATACTTCATCTGCCCGAACTAAAAAAAAGGCTCACCTAAAGTAGTGCCCATTCCTCGACAGTCCATATTATTGGGCCATAGTCTCATAGACCACAAAGAGTGATAGCCACAACATTACATACGTTTTGAACGTGAAATAAAAGGCGCCTCGTACCGTAGAGTCGGCTGCAATAACACAAGTTGCTTGAAACATGTCAATATGTACATTTTTTATCAAATCATTATTAACGATAACAAAAAAACGAAATATATCATGCAACATTCCCAAGTATCAAGAATAATGAGCTCTCGACCCATTTGAGAGCGTCTCTTATCATTTTTGTGTACATTTTTACGTATCAACAAGATTTACGTTACAATTTTACAAAATCACGTGATGATCGAACTTATGTTTTTACGACAGAAGGTTATTGTATATTTTTGTGGCGTGGAGCCAAAAATCTGATGGTCTGTAATTGCTGACACCTTTTTCGTTTTTTATGGTGACGCGTTGAGACGTATTTACGCGTCATCACAGGACAACCCCTTCAACGTGGGGACATCGCAATGGGGTGAGGTTCACATTCTCGCACGAAGCTTGTCGCGTGTGCAAAGAGCATCTCCTCCTCCTGATCTTTAGTCCCCTCCTTTTATAGGAGGGGTTCAAACAGCAGCCCTCTCAGCTTAATGGGCTTCGCCCAAGGTGTCTGTGTTCACCCCAGACTACAGTACCCTAGCGCCAAGACAAGGGCTTTAACCTTGTTGGACCGTGATTACTAACACTTTTTTTTATAGGAAACGAGAAATCGGATCCTTTTGTTGACTACCAACGCCCATGGACATTCCTATGATTGTTACGCAGATGCGTTGCCCTCCTATCCCCTCCAATGGGCCACCGGCTACTCACATACAGCACGAAACGCGACAGCGACGCTGTCACTGTACGCCGGTATCAAGTGAGCGTTTTCCCCGGTCGTGCCAGTCCAATTCCGTTGCATAGGGATATCATGCACCATGCGTGGCACTGCCCCCAATGCTCCTGTCAATAGTAGGAGAGAAAAACAGATTGTTATGCTATGAGTTATTCTTAATATAGTTTCATCTGCCTTGTATATGCATATCAATTCCAGTCTGCCACAAAAGTTTCTATTCATGTACCACTGCGTAGTCAATAAGTATATACAAAAATACAATAATGTTATAGTCAGGGTCTAAAAGTAGTCTGCATATATATACTGTGTTGTATAAAATATGTGCACGATGTAATATTATCCACTTTGTAAAAACCACCTAAAATCATGCGCATCACTTGATTTTGTATACAAATATGTATAAATTCGATACTTCCTTCATATTGAATCTGCTTTGTAAAAAAAAAATATTTGAAAGTAACATTCTGAAGGTCGAGTTTGCAAAACTATACTTATGTACCATCAAGGATTCCCCTCCTCGCGCTTCTGTTTCTAGCTGCAGTATGAAACCGTATATTCTGTATTTTTATAAATGAATGATTAAGAAATATTGTGATAAAGCAACGGTAGAAAATAAAAT
>JAFELO010008651.1:307152-321925 GCA_017140195.1 Eumaeus atala | reverse complement strand
GTTTCATTACAGAAAGTCTCCGGGATTACTTTAGCAAATTCGGCGAAATCACAGAAGTTATGGTTATGAAAGATCCTACAACAAGGCGGTCGAGGTAAGTCGTTTGATATTGTAAAATTGTTTTTCCTATTATAGCGAAAGCACCAATAGGGTAAGCCCACCTGAAATCCCTTTACTTACATTCGTATATATATAGAACAGAACGTGTGCGAAGGCGGTTAAAATAGAGCCCACATTGAGTTCTACCTCTTAAAATCTTTTTAATTAGCATAATATACGAATATTACATTCGTATGAGAACGTGCTCTAGTTCTTACCGACGTCGACATGCATAGATTCCTTCCGCCGCTTAGCGCTTAGCCTTCAAGCCGCTTAGGACGACCACATTGACACCATATAACAAACTAAGGATTTCCTTGAAATTAATTCATTTTGAGGTCCCCAAAATTAAACTTTTCTCCCTCCGTCTCTCTAATGCTCATGAATAAGGTAAAAATAATAATGTCGTCCTAGCCGAATTTCGGCTACAGCGGCCATCTCTATTGAGGGAGCCACCTGCGCGGTACATTGTATAGTGCACAAGTGTTTGAGCAGACACAAGTACACTCCCTAGTCTCTCATTCTCCTATTCCGATGGGACGGCAATCTGACACGACCGGAGTGAAATCAGGCGCAGGACCGAGAGCTTAACGTGCTCTCCGAGGCACGAGGGTGTAACACCGCCAACTTCCTAACTCCGGACAGGTACTAGAATTTGAAAAGTTTGGCTGAACATGCTTACGTACCACTGGACCCGAGTGGAGTGAACCGACCCTACGTACTCTTCTAGCAACATAGTCTAAAACAACTTGTTACCCTTGTGTTATTTCCAAGAATCATTTTGCAAATTAAAGAACAGGCAAAGGGAGGCACAGTACTAACATTCTACATTGGACAATACTTATATAGAAATAAGGTCCATTATTTAAACTATCGTACTTTTAAAAGTTTCACAGAAAATGAATGCCAACAAAAAATCTGTATGAATGAAGAAGTTAGTTTTTAGACTAGTAAGTTAATGTATTTACTTTTATTACCTTAATATTTTGTTTACATCGGCAGTTCTTACATTTGAAAGCAAAGTCAGCGATTCTTGCTTCACCTTAATGAGATAGCTGAGCCATAACTAGTTGCTATGAGCATTAGAACTATCCCAAAAAACGTACTAAAGTTATTTCGGTTTCTGGTAGATTTAATCCTGCATAGTAGCTTCTGCGGCTGCCTTTAAATACACAGTTCAAATTTAAGCAGTGTTTCAGATTTGGTAACGTAACAATAGTACCGGAATTATTTCAACTAAATCAAGCATTTGGTTGGGTTGAATGAGTGGGGATTTCGTTATCCACTTTACACGTTGCTCAACGGAATTCCTTTCGTAGCTGTCGTTTTGCACGATGCTCGAACGCTCTGATGCTGCTTCATTGTCATACAAATATGCACCATACAACTTAGAACAACTGATATTCTAAATCCATCTTGTAATCACTATCGCAGCTAACAGCAATCAAGCTGCTGTGTATACAAACTGCTAAGTCCCGAGACAAGAAATAAGTTGTCAAAGTGTCGACGCAAAGTTGTTCTGTTAAGCGTCTCTTAGGTAAATCGACGGTTTCACAACTCAATATTGCCCCGCATCTTTAAATCCTGCTATAATATCCCCGATATTGGAGTGGCTCAGCTGGAAATCTGAATCCAGCTCGCCACCTATTACCTACTTCGCTCGTAGCCAAATGTAATGTAAACGTCTTTTGTTTATGCTCATTCGTGCTAGTGTTACAGTTTCTCAATTAAATGCCTTTGCTTCCCGTAAGTGCGCGCCAAAACATTTAACCATTTTGAAATACGCATGGAGTGTAATTTCTACACAAATTTTATAAAGCTGAATAGTTTGGTTATATAATTGTAGGAGTCTCAGGAAATACTGGTCCGATTTGAATAATTCTTAAAGTGTTAGATAGCCCATTTATAAAGGAGCGTATAGTCCAAGCCATTCATTCCGCCACTCACTCCATTCACCAATTACTTTTGGGCATAAAATGTAGATAATATTTCTATTGTCAGTGTCATGCTGCATTGCAGCCGAAGTAGATCGACACAACTGGGGAGGTATCTCTCGTTAACTTGACACAGCTATTAAATTACAGATATATTGTCGCGTTTCATGCAATTTGTGAGCCAGTGGCTCATTGGAGCGTATGAGGAAAACAGGACAACACATCTGCATGAGAAGAATATGGATGTCTATGGGTGTCGGTAGTCTCTTCTATATTTATTTAAACCAGGTTACACATACAATTTTTCGTTCTTTGAAAAGAGAATAAAATATTTTTTCCTGAATCAATAAAAGTTGGATACACTGTATTTCGCTTCTCCTCGGTGTTAAATCTCTCAAGACAATGTTCTCGTGGAAAAGTTTTTTAGGTCGACACCTTATCGTGATCGTAAATCAAGTGGACATCAGCGGAGGCCGAGATGTGGAGTCGGTGTCCTGGAAGTGATAACAATTTAGAAGTTACCGTCGTAAACAACGATATCACGGGATGCTTATATATTACATAAGCTTGAACGGGACGGGGACCAGGTTTTACTACAGTTTGCACTTCATCAACTTTACATCGCTTGCATGTCGGTGCACGCTAACTGGAGCTTTTAATAACAAATATATAGTCGGGGTCCAGGAGGCCTTTTAAATGTAAATATTGCTCCTACACTTTTTCTATGTTGTAACATTTCCGGCATACATAGGATTTTCTATAATAATCATAGTGAATTAGAAGATATTCAATATTCTTTACGCACAAGGGGCGAACGAGCCGGGGTTGTGATGACTACCGACACATATAAACATGTAAAAAATTACTATGCTACGTTCCACTTCCAAATACGACCAGAAATTCACGAATCGCACTAGACGTGAAGCGAAGTCATTTTGCAGTAGTTTCATGTGAGCAAGAGGAATATCCCATGGGCCTGCCCAAAATGAATACCTAGGGATCCTCGTAAAATGACATAGCTTTACACTAAGCTTTGACTTAATACGCTTTAATCCCCGGGTTAGGTTAATAATTATTAAGTAATATAATATTTATTTGATTATTTTCAGTGACTAATAATTATTAAATTATATGTTTATAATGTTAATGGGTCATTTCTATAAATGTATTAGTTACAAAGGTGTCCGCCTTGCCTCCTCCACTTCAATGGGCTTCCTAATGTACGACAGCCAAGAGCAAATGGAAAATAAAAAAAAAAAACTTTCAAGTAATAATAAGTAATACATTTAATTAATTACAATAAAATTTATTTTACTGGTGTTATCGCGGTTTATTTAAATGTTTAACTAGCCCGTCGTTTTAGATAGTTTACAGCAACAATGGTCACGGGTGGACTGAGATGTCAGATGTGTAGATGCCACAAGTAATTAAAAATATCCGAAGCATTATAATTATTAAGTTGTAATCATCCTAAAAATATTTTACAACAATAGTGCTGCCGACATAAAACTCAATTCACCTGGTCCTTGTTTCACATTATCTAAGTGTACAAAACAAGGTGATCCGATATCCAAAACTATTTATCAGCACTCCCACCAGCAAAGGGCATAAATGCTGGCGGAAAACAACTGACCAACCTAAGGTTTGCGGACGACATTGTCCTGTTCGCTTCAACCGCGCCTGGACGTGCCTGAATTTCTGATGGATTGGACAAGAACGCAATTAATGATGAATAGCACAAAGCGTAGGTTCGAGGTGGATGGACATCAGATACATTATGTCGATGAGTGGACTTATTTGGGCCAGGTATAGGCTCTTTCGAAAATAGGCAAGACAAAGAGAATAGTCGTCGCATAGACAGGGCCTGAAAGAGCTACTGGCCCATGAAAGTGCTAATGAAGGGAGATCTTCCCATTTTCCTTAAGTGTTGGTTTGCCGACGTGTGTACCTTGCCCATCCTAACCTAGGTGCACAAACATGGACACTCGCCAAATTTCAGAAGCCTCAGCTCAGCGTCTGCAACGAGCCACAGAACGCAGTATTCTCCTAACCTAGGTGCTCAAACATGGTCACTCACCAAATTTCAGAAGCCTCAGCTCAGCGTCTGCAAAGAGCCACAGAGCGCAGTATTCTCAGCATCATAAGACAAGATCGTGTCCGAAACACCAAGCTGCGTTCCCTGACAGACATAACATATGTCGTTACAACTGCTGCCAAGGTCATGACATCAAGTGGAATTGGGCTGGCCACGTAGCACATATGCCCCTCCACCGCTGGGCAAGGGTCTCCACTGAGCGTAGTGGACCTTAGGACAGATGAGGTTCAAGGACGCCCTCCGATGCGGTGGCGTTACAAGCTTGGGAGGTTTAAAGAAGGACCGGACGTAGCTGGCACAAGATAGAGAAGTATGGATTTGGGGGAGACCCTTGCCCAGCAGTGTCAAGCAAGTATAGGTTAGATGATGAAAAGTTGATACGATTTGCGCAATACAACCAGAGTTATGAGTAATAAGCTAAGTAGTTCTGTTGTAATGTGTAACATTTGCGTAAACTTCAGACATTAACACACAAACTTTATTTAAGATAAACAATCTATACAAAAAACTAAATTAAATTTATTAATTATGTTAGTTATTAAAAAGAACAATATTTTAATTTACATCAAGACGTTGACCTTTATTCGGTGTTTCCAAGTGTGAAATAAGTAAAAGGTGTTAGCTTGAACTCAATATCTTTTAAATTCCTTGTTTAGTAAAATAAATACTTAATATCCAACACATAAGAAACTTTCGCGGCTAAGGAGAACACACGCACGCCTAAAGTTTCTTAATTCTTCAAGTTCGAGGTCCTTTTTACTTTTGTACTTCTCCTAACTACAACTTATGGAAGAAAAGTAAATCAATATCCAAAGTCAATGAATCAAGAGTAATATATTCGGGTACATAATAAATGTGCGCTACCTGAAGGCAATATCTGAAAAATTTGCCTGCTCGATATTGCTTACAAGGGAGTTTCCTTTCTCCCCAAAATTTAATGCGTCGTTCGCATTTTTATATAAAGAAGTGGGTAAGTGAAATAATTTTCGGCCGGTATTTTATTTCTTTATATTTATTTTAATGGTTTGATTCACGTTGATTTTTTGAACTTAGCATGATTCACGTTGCCATAGTAACCTTTGAATACATATCGTTACAAATAAATTCTCTCTACAGAAGCAAGAGATATTGGTATGGTTTTGATTGCTTTCTTAATTAATTTGAACATTCTACGTTGTAACATCATTTTCTCGGCTCGAATATTCTGCAAAAACATTATAATTCCTGATTTCATAGGCGTTAAGTGTTTAAACGTGACTTGGGGTAAATTATTTTACCCGTAAAAACAAAACCCTTTATCATAATTTTATGGACCAAGTTTGCTAACTTAAGACACCCGATTCCTGTTTGAAGGTTGCAAATGTTTTGAATAATGCAATTTAAATTTCATTTCCATTATTTCTTACAAAGTATTTAGGAAACGTTTCTTATCAATTAGGAAAAGAGAACATCTTGCTTTTTTAATTAGTCCAATACTATTTTTTTTAAACGGTTTTATGCATGTAATCAATAGCAACCCGAAAAACGTATTCAAGGAAATTACTGTCGGAGTTTATATGATATTAATGTTACATAGGGTTCGTGATATACGCCGCTTGAATGGAAGTTTATATCATCGTAGAGGCTTACACCGGCTTACGAGAGCGCGTCTCCATTCACGCCCATTTCATTCGTTTCGCTTTCCACTAAAAATCTAAAATCAATAAAGGATCACGATATAAATGCAAAGATTACCGGGCTCGCTTTTCACGTAGCATGAAAAATGTACGCCCCATTACATGAGCCGTCCGAAATAAAACCGCGAATCACTATGAGACTGTAAGTAGGACCATAAAAGGAGGATCCTCCTTGAAATCGCTTCGGCAAACGCCTACAGAGAAACGAAGTGGTGTTAAATGAGAGGGATTTCGAGCGTCCCCCGCGACCCTCAGACGTCGCATCTTCTTAAAAGATGCACGACTCCAGTATTTAATTCATACTCAAGTGCGCCGTCTCAATTGGCAACATTTAAATGGATCAAGTTATTTTTATTATAAAGTTTCTCGTGTAGTTGAAGATCCAAGTTTGATAATTCCTAAATTATCGTCCAAAATAGGTAAAACCTGATAATGATTGCTTAAGTTATTGCGAATGATACAAATCTGCTGTCCCATTGGGGAGGACATGACAAGGAGGGCAATGTACAACTGAATCTGTATACAAAATTCAAATCCATATTAAAATCAGATGATATTTAAAACATTTTATTTATTAGAACTACTTTGCGGTGGCCTACTGGGGAAGGGTAAGAAAATGACATCGGCATAGTGATAATGCTGATAAAGCATAAAGCATGATGGACTTACACGCTGTAAACAGCTAGTAAGTTGTTAATATAAAATCCGTATATCTGTAATGATTTTATATTCACAACTTACTAGCATATCAACTAATTTGTATGGACATAATTTCTATGACGACCGGCTGGGTCATTTGGTAACGTGGCGGTTAGGCCGTGTGTTACACCAGAGGTAGCGGGTTCGAATCTCGCTTAGGTCTTGGATGTTTACTAATTTTTGTATTTTTATAATAAAAATCTAAAATATATAAAAATGTTTAATTTATCTTCGTTGTGTAGTAAGCACCTGTAACACAAGTCCTTACGCTACTTACCACAGGACTCAGGTAACGTGGTGTGACAAGGATATGATTATCATTATTGTACTATATTATGATAATTGGTAGAGCATCTAACTGACCATCGATGCCCACTCTTAATTATGAAAGCAGGAACGGTCCTGCTATAGGCCGCGGGGTCACTATAGGAAGAAAAGGCTGTCACTGTCCGTTTATAACTTTGACCTTTGCACGTCACATTATATTATACGTCGTTTATCCGGGTGTATCATAAACTGGATAATGGTATCCGGTTCGAGACTCTCCTGTTATCCCTTTCGAAAAGTATTCTCGGTGCGTGGTTACGGAAAATTAAAAACCATCTCACCCGCCGTTGGTGATTTAATTTAAAATTAACGCAGATTAAACTTGTCATTTTCATCTTACAAGATAAGCAAAGTTATGATTAAACGTTAAATATATAAAGTAGTGTTCGTTAATTCGTTATAATAATGGACACTCTATATATTTTTTTTAAATTAATTTCATTACAGAAATTCACAAACAAACGTTGGGTACCTTCGTATTTAATTAATAGTGAATAATTCTATCATCAACGGTGAAACAGCTTCATAAATTAAAAAAAAGAGAAACAAATATTATATTTTACATAATGTACTCAGCAGCATAAGTGAGGGAACACTTGAACACAAGTAAGTATTAATGAGGAGAATGCTATAGACACAGTTAGAATCTAGATGTTATCATCACACAATCCTAACTGTTTTAACAACTCCTACCAAATCCTGGTCTCTTTATCGTCGAACAGGATGATATAAGACCGAAAATTGCCAATTATATTTTCACCGCGATATGCATTATTCACCAGTAGAGAAAGACGTTAAAACTTAGAACACGTTATAAGTTTATGAGGGTTAAAACGGCCCTTTTGTTTTATAGTCGTTTATAAAACAATCAACAGAATTATTTGTTTTAATGAACAAACTTTATATTCCTAAACTGCTAACAACTTTACATGAAGCAGGAATACAACTTTGAATCTGTAATTAAGTTAATATAAAATTTACATTCGATAAAAGTTATGAAATTTTGTAGGAGCGTTCCGTAGTTCGATAATCGGTCGGAAGTGTGCGATGCATAATCAAGTAGTCAAGCCTGCGGGCAGGGGGGAGAGGGGAGGGGGGGTAGTCGTAAAACTATTATGGCAACGCTCACTGGAGCACCACCCCGGCTTCATTAGTCGGCCATCGTATGAAGCTATCCACTGTTATTATGATTATCGGCACACGCATCACTACGTACCCGTATTCCTGTACTAAGATACTCTCGAAATATACTTTTTATGTTATTTTTATATTGGAAATGTAAGGGAATCTTATTTGGTAACGTAGAATCCTCGCTTGCTTCGCTTTAATATGAAAGTTGGTATTTAGGAGTTATCTTTGTAAGAAATCACTATTTTATTTAGTCCTCAGTGTTATCACATTTTAAATACGGATAACGTAGAACTACAGCAGAATGGGCTGGCGCGATCGGATGATGCCTCTCACAGCTGTGGTGTCGTATTTTATGCGGCTTGAGAGTTTCCAGTGGTCCATAATAGAGTAGACGCATAATAATTATAAAACGACATCAATTATTCATTTGTCCTCTCGTAGTATAAAGTGAAAATAGAAAAATGTCTTATTAGATGTGGATCAAATTTTTATTTCAAATATATAGGAACGTTATATTCTACTCGTAGACATGCAGTTGAATAGGAAGTGTAGAACATTTCATGCAGTCTATGATAGTTCCTTATCTGAGTTGCTCCGGTAATGATTTCATAAATGTCTAACAAATTTTGCTACTCGGTTTCTATGTAATTACCAATTACATGATCCTAATCTTTGATCTTCCCAATTACTATATAACAAAGCAAATGGGGTGCCCCATATAATCATTTCGGAAAAGAATTGGATCTTCACATGGTATATCGTGTGCCAATCAGCTCAAGTATGCGATAGAATTTAATTGGTGTATTAGACATACAAATAATTGCTGTAACGAAAAAGTAAGATGATATTTTGCCTTTATTTCATCGAACTATTTATTCGAACCTTAAGAACTGAAATAAGAAATTAGACATTTATTTATTTTCGACATAATTTTTCAGGTAAATTGTATAAATTAACAAATATAAATGTTGATGTAAACTTGACGCAAGCACATAGGGGGACAAAAGAGGAATCGGTGCCCGTCAACGACTGCCGACACCCATGAATATCTATCATCGACATAACTATGCTGATAAGCATAGTTATGTCGATGCGTTGACCTCTTTTTCACCTCTCCCCCATTGGAACACCGGCTACTTACAAACCGCACGACACGATGACTGTAGGTATCACTTCACGGTGGTATTAAGTGAGCGAGAGGTACCTGCCCGGTCGTGCTGGCCCCAGTCCGTTATAAGTTAATAGCAGTTAATAACAGGTATAAGTTAATAACAGGTACCAGTAACAGTTAATAACGGAGTTAATTTTGAATTCTAAAAGTAAAGTAAATAAATAAATGACCGGTCTTGAAGCTTTAAGTTTGAAATGTTAATTTACTTCTGGAAAAACATCCACCTCGTATAAACCCCCACGGCATTGGCTTTGAGCAGCAGATTGCGTCGATCTAACAAGACCACCCATGTGCCGTGCGTTCGTTGCAGGCCGCTATTCACGCTTATAGCCTATTTGGTTAAATTTACCACCGGATCCCGTTGCATAAGTGGATCGTGGGCGCACCCACCAATTTCGTCATGTTATAAACTCTTTCGGATATTTATTGAAAACATTCTTGTATATTCTATGGTAGTAATACAATTTTATTTAATACAAACTTTAAATGCATTAAAGTATGTTAGAACCGCGTTTGGAAATACGATCGTTTTGTATTATATTGTAACATATGTAATTGTAATGTAATGTATATTTCTTCAGATATCTGAATCAATTAATATAATATCGTAGAAGTCAAATAATATTGTAAAAGTTTATTGACATCAGTCATCACAATACCGTCTGTCAACCCATTCTATTATCTATAAAAACACACAGATAAGAAATCATAGTCCGATACCTAATTTATTGCTTAATCAAAACGTATTCTATTGATTTTCACTTACGACATTTCATATGAAAATCATTCCTAATCACAAAAGCGGTTTTGAAACCGCGACGAATGATGCAACAGCCGTGTGCATGCAAGGCTCTGCCTGGCAGGGGATTATATTATGCGATCATGCCGTTTGCGGCGTGCCAAGGATTAAACGTTTCAACGAGACAGAAATGAATATACGCCATTATACATCGGTGCTTGATTGATTTAAGCCTGCTCTTTATTCGTGACCGAATTCGTCGCATATAAGTTGGTACACGTTTCCTAGAATGTTTGGTTACATCATTCGTAGAATTGTTTGCACATCACTAATAGTGTAAGTTATTTATGAAAAGGTTTTTTTTAAACTTTCTATCTTCTTTTCTAATTTAGATTTTTTTCTTTCGATTGACTTATTAGTATCAATATAAATCCAAGATGACCTCCGCTGCAAAATAGTGGAATATATATTTTCTCAATTTTTTAAAAGTATGAGTATGAAAGTAGTTGATTAGTCGAAATCAGTTTAGAAAACTGTTCTAGAATTTTAATTTCTAATAACTCTATATCAGCGTTGGCACTTTCATGTCTAGAAATAGTGTTTAGAATGTGTCTTAAATATGTGGATATGAATGGTTTGCTAAGGTAGTAATTTTAAGCCGCCGGCTACTGATTAATCTGCTTTGTCGTAAAGTCGTCAGAAGGCAACCATTCTAATTACAGCAAAACAATCGATTGAAAAAAATAATCGGTGTATTTATCCGCGAAGAATTGTGTATTATACAATATTTCCTATCACAGTATCAAGCAGGTTTCGGCAGTAGGGTATCATGACCAATTATAGTTAATATTTTAATATAAAAATCGAAAATCTTTAAGATCAAATTGGTTCGAGTGATCGTTGGTGTATTTCCTTTAATGTCAGGGAGGGAGTTACGCTCCCTACTATTTTCAACTATGCATGTGCACGGTCAGCGAAACTCCACATGGATTTGAATACAAAATTTAATTACGTAGATAAGCGTTTTCCACTCATATTGACTTATAACTTGCCACTCATTTTAACA
The DNA here is from genome assembly GCA_017140195.1 of Eumaeus atala. NCBI lineage: Eukaryota > Metazoa > Arthropoda > Insecta > Lepidoptera > Lycaenidae > Eumaeus > Eumaeus atala. The sequence continues at coordinate 310,988 of JAFELO010008651.1, read as the reverse complement.
ATCCCAGTTCATTGGAGGTCTGCCAATAAAAACTTGTTAATTTCGCTAGTGGTACGTACAAAATGAAAGCCCGGGACTTATATTTTCAGTTCATGCATTATGTATAGGAGTGTACATAAGCAATCCCGCGATTCCAAGTCTAGACGCAGTGTGAATGAGATGAAATGAAATATCGACTCAATACAAACCAGTTTCTAGTATTTTATTGAAAATTGCAATCGCATCCAATGCATTTGACTCGAGATGACAGGATGTGGAATAATAAGTGGTTGTTGCTGCGTTGCTGCTGCAGGTCCGAACTGCCTCTTGAATATTGAAGATTTTATTTGCATAGGAAACAGTGTTGCAGTCGATATACAAAACGAACTGAATGAGTGAAAAAGTTACCGGAATTAATGATATACCTTTGCGTTTTTTTATAGAACAAGGGGCAAACGAGAAAATCGAGGTCTATTTACGAATACCGACGGTCATAAACATCCATATAATTTCCATGGCGATGCGTTGCCCTCCTTCACCCCCAATGGGCCATTCTACTGTAGTAGTAGCACTTCGTCGAACTGACGCGCTTCGTGTGGCTCATGCGAGTGGTGTTCCTCCTAGGGAGGTTTCAGGTGAAACTGCGTACGTGCTGTTGCTGTCAACTGATCTATGCAGTCCATGTATGGCGGCTCTAATGGTTCATTGACATCTTGCTATTTGCTGAACTCATTCATTCATTTTGAATACCCAATCAATATAAGTTATTCAAAACGAAATTACTGGGATATAAGCGGATGTTCGTTTGAGGACGTATGCGAATTGTCCACTTGGAGGCAAATAAGCCGCCCAGCGTCCCTAACAGTTGACAATTATGTGTACTATACTGGCAAATGTACCATTCATTTTTCATTCAAACCATACAGTATCTATTTAAGTAGTCCAAATTGTTCTGATCAACTAATGATAATAACAATTGGTATCAACTAATGATAATAATAATTGGTATCAACTAATGATAATAACAATTGGTATCAACTAATGATAATTATAATTGGTATCAACTAATGATAATAACAATTGGTATCAACTAATGATAATAACAATTGGTATCAACTAATGATAATAATAATTGGTATCAACTAATGATAATAACAATTGGTTGATACCAATTTAATTTAAATGATTTAGTTGATACTAATGATAATAACAATTGGTATCAACTAATGATAATAACAATTGGTATCAACTAATGATAATAACAATTGGTATCAACTAATGATAATAACAATTGGTATCAACTAATGATGATGATGAGGATGATGAAGATGTTGATGACGATTTTCACGAGGAAGGAGGCGATGAGCTCTTTATGGTACTTTGGAAAATGAATCTATTGACTTTATTTATTTTCTTTGCTTTGTTCCGATAAAGATCCTGCAGGAGAGACATACGGTAAATATTTCCTTTATAAAGTAAAAATATTCTCTAGATTTCTTGTGACATTTGTATTAGAGGACAAACGAGAACTCGGAGCCACTTGATGACTACCGGCGTCCATTGACATCCGCATATCTACTGGTCCTATATTTTTGAAAAAAAAAAATACACTAATAATTCAATTAATTCCACTTACCACAAAATGAGAAAAAACTTTTATAACATTTTCCTAACAAAAATGTGTTCATAGTTTACACGGGTAGATTCCGATAAGAAGCCGATATCGCTGGGAAAAAAAAACTAAAGAATGGAGGCCATTTTGATCGTACCCGTTTGTTTTGTTTTCGATACTAATAAATATAAAAGATAAACGTTCAGGGGAGCAGTTGCTATCGCAAGCCCGGTCGGCCAAAAGCCAGGGTATTTCTTAAAACTGCGGGAGGCAGATTGCCGTAAATATATCACTCGCTGTCGCCGCGTACCCACGTGCTCACCTCTCGCAACTTACATACAATTTAACGTTTTTGTTCAAATAAATGTAACTGAGATATCATCATTATCACAATTTTGTGTGATGAGGAGAATAACTTTCAGTAATAGATAGTGTCATGGTCCATTTTACTGGAATCGGACTGGCACGACTGGGGTGGTGAACCCCGCTCATGAGACACCGTCGTAAGGTGTCAGTTACGCCATCACGCTTCATGCTTTTTGTTATTTATGTAGGGGCGACGTGAAGTAGGTGGTGTTGCATAACAAAAGTGTGGATGATGGTTAATGGGCTTTGGTGGTCTAATGTATACTTGCTGGTGTGAATTGAAAACTCGAAAGCGTAGCTTCTACATGAAATATAAGCTACGTTTTTTCTACATGGCGTTTTGTGAGTGTGATATTCCCCGCTTACACTTGGTTCAGAAATACATCAATAATATTGAATTCATTCAAAAAATATCCTAAAAATGCAAGATATTGGAAGTTTCACTTAGCTACATCTCCGGTTTGTTCAAGTCCAGTGACAGTGATTACAACTCATTCGATTCAACCGTTGCTTACGAAACGAAAGTAATTTCACACTTACTTAGACCCAGTAACAATGCAATACAATTCCATTTTAATTGCGTAACTACAGTGCAAAGGTGTTTCCAAATTTTTAATACAAATTTAGATTTTTAAAGTGTTTATTATGCAATTAGTAATACCGTAGGATTAAAGGCAGAAATATATTTAGGACAAAGCGAACATTCGCTCTCAAATGCAGTGCACACTGCACTTGGTAGCAAGCATATTTATTATAAATTAGGAAAAACAAGTCCAGTATTACAAAAAATAGTAAGGCTCACCGGTAATATGAACGAGTGTCAGCCTATTACTGGTCGAGTAGTCAGTATTCGGTTGTTACTCGAAGTGCCTTTTATACATTCCTTTTTGCTCTGTAGTAAAGGAAACATTATTAGGAGACCTACACGTCTTTCAAAATCTTATGAGCAAGTGATGTTCATCAAACCGCCTTGTCCGTTTGGAGGAATGAGCTATGCACTTATATTCTCCTTCCTTGGTTTTATCGAGTGTCTAAAATTGGGACCTACGTAGCAGGTCTAATTTACTCACTTTAAGATGATTCGTAGCACACGTAGCACTTGCAGCGTAGGCCTACAGTATTTAGAACCACTGGCATTTACATCGACAACACTCTGTAATACCAATCACATAATTAGTAAGATACCCTGTCACTTATCCCTGGGTAAACTTAGGCGTTGGGCCTATAAAGCGGCTGGCATAGTAATGCAAGGAACATCAATAACCGAATTACACTAATTGATCGAGCTGAATTATAATTAATAGCTAATATAGCTTTATTATTAGTCAATATTAGTTCTTTAACTGTACATAACGTTCTATTGCCGAATGAACTAATATGTTGATTATATGTTTAATGATATAGATGTATTTACCAATATAAACAAATTAACCAATTCGATGTTATAGTGCTGTATTACGATTACGTAAAAGCTGAGTTTTCGAACTGACTTTCAGTCTTTGGTTTCCAAAGATTTTAGTCATATCTTTAAACTTAAGAAATTAAGTCAGTAGCCTTTTCCCTTGCCATAGACCACTGGGACCCACACCGCGTGAGACGTGACAGCATACGTGTCATTTTGGACTCCAACTCATTATGACAGTGCTTCTTATAAATTTATTGAAAAAATGTTTTGAGCAGCAGACGTATGACGATGATTCATAGTTTCATTTAGCATACGTCCATGCATTACGAGGAGGTAGTGCCATGCTGCATAGGAGGAATGGGCCGGCAAGACCGGGGAAGTACCTCTCGCTCACTTGATACCGGCGTAAAGTGACAGCGTCGCGGTCATGTTTCGTACGGTCTCTGAGTAGCCGGCGCCCCATTTGGGGGGGGG
>JAFELO010008651.1:273259-307136 GCA_017140195.1 Eumaeus atala | reverse complement strand
GGAGGATTATAGGAAGCCAGCGCATTTTCGTATCAATCATGCGAATGTCCATGGGTGTTGGTTGTCATCAAAAGGCTCCGATTGCCTTCTTATCCTAAAAAAAATAAGACTTATTTGACTTTCCATATTTAACTACATTTTTCATGATATAATTACATAAATCATTAAATTCACCACTGTAGCTTAATTAGCTAATTAGTAATTACCAATGTTATATGAGATATTGGAACTATACGTTCATCATCACCATTATCAGCCCTTATCGGTCCACTGCTGGTCACAGGCCTCTCTCAATGAACGCCAAGACGACCGATCTCCTGCTACTCGCATCCATCCCGTACCAGCTACTGCACGGAGATCGTCTTCCCGCCTGGTGAACGGTCGACCAACACTTCGTTTTCCTAAACGCGGCCTCCACTCTAGGAACTTACTGGTTCCACTGCCATCTGTTTCTTTGAGTGTGTGACCAGCCCATTGCCACTTCAGCGAGCCTATGTGTCGCGTGATGTCGGACACTTTAGTTCTCACGGATTAGATGCAATGAAGCAATGACCCAACTATGCCATGTGAACTGAAATCACTATTAACTATGCTAAACGCGAAGACTGCGTGTTTGATGATGATACAATTTCAGACGAAGTACGAAATGTATACAGTGTTTTGAAGTTAATTTGCTTTTGCTTTGTAACTGGTAATGTAATACCAACATTAAGACTTGAGAAAACTTATTATAATAAAACAAGTAAAATATGCGCTTACAGGCTTATAATATTACTTACATTTCGGTTTTGTTTCTATGGTTCATAAAAGGGATGTACAAAATATGTTCTTGATGTTTCATTGTCTGTTATACGATGCTTTGCGATTGCCGACCTTTGAGCTCTGCGTGGCAATTATGAGCAAATGTCTTTACCGTGAACTTGTTCTTGTATGAGATTTTTTTTGGAAAGACTTAATTTTATTTCATTTAATATTTACGTTTGGCGAGGATAAGTTAGTACTTATGAAATAAACTAATTAAAAAATATAACAGATTAAGGGCAATTTTTTAGTAGGCAATAGGCGAAAGAATAATAAATTTAAGACTTTAATTGAACGAAACACAATATTCCCTCCGTAGGAATGACACGTTAAATGCTATTTACTGACTTCTTATATCTTATATTCTAATACTAACAATGAAAACAATAACCAAGAGAACGTTTTTGTTTTTTGATAATTTAAAAAATATGCGATGAAACACAATATTATATTCTACTAGAAAAGCATAAATTCTTAAACACAGTATGGTAAACTATGTAATAACTTGTAAAATATTTTATGACATGTGTATGAATTTGGCCTTTTGTGATATATTGCTGTAGAAGAAACTATGTACAGTTTTATTGTAAAAGTTTGATTCGAGTTTCCCTCCAATGGACTTTATCCAGATGCTGTACAATTTTGACACGGCAAAATAAATCTCCCGCCTCAACTAACGGAAAAAATCTTGACTAGAATATACGATTACGTGTCATAAGTTTTATACCCCAAAAGTTTCAAAGTAAATTCAAACATCCATCGATAAATCTTGGCGACGCTCGCAACGATTTCATTTTCGAATTTCAGGAGCGATTGCCTCCACTGTTAAAGTTTGCCTGAAAAATGTTCGCGGACGATTGGCTTGCTATAAGCGGAAATAAAAAGTTTTGTGTTAGAGCAATAGTGTTGTACATTGCGCATATAAAGTAAAGAGTGTTCCCAAAGAGGATCACAATTTGAAACGAACCAGGATTTCCAGACTGAAAATGTGACCAAGTTTTTTTTTTCTATTGCAAAAGTTCCAATGAACTTGCAACGTTTAGAGATTAAATTTGCATTTATAATCCGCCTTTCCACTTCGCCGAATCGTTACATGTATAATAAACCAGTTTTAAATGAGAATTATTCTCAGGAACAAACACATTCGGTATCACTGTTTAATTCACTTACTCTGGTTCGGTGCTGCGTAACGTTATCATTACTAAGCAGCTTTTATTATTCTATGATATTTGACGTCAGGGGCTTCCTATACGGGCTAATGGAATAAAAAGTAAGGTTACAAAGTAAGAAGATGCAGCATGGCCCGCAGCTACATTACGTGCGAAATTCAACTGAAAATTTTATATGTTCAATCTATTTGAAGCGCCTTTATTTTGTGTCTCGCAACCGCCTTCGCGCAAGCGTTTCATTTTCAATTATTGCCCACTTGTAGATCGGGATTCGATGGAAAAACAAAAAGCTAAGCTAGAAATGATATTTTATAGACAAGACGCTTTATTCGATGTTTACTGCGCATCGATTTGTTCACTGCGAGATCTGTGATGTACGGAGAAAATTATTGACGAAACGTGCTGGGATAGAGTTCTCAGCCGAGTGGAGCACGTCGCATAAACCTTTTAAGAAACATCTTTGTTTGTTTTCATATAAACTTATTTTATTGTTTCAAAACTTAATGTTTTCTTCTACTGGATACAACAAAAAACATATTCGTTCATAAATATATGCCATGAATATAATTGCTATGAAGGGTACACAATATTTATTTACAATAGTATTAAAAATGTTTTCATATCTTGATTGATCTATTCCATTATAAAACTTGATAAAACCGACTACATTTAAAATTAGAAATGCGATGCATATTTATAGAAGTTTTAAGCCAACGATAAATTCACCCGCAATTAAACACAACAAAAACACGGGGGGAGGTATTGTTTTACATTTAGTCAGGCAAAAAATATTCTACACTCGCTCGTAATAGTATAGTTGACTTTTTAAATTATGAAATACAAATACCTACATGAAATTTTCATAAATTAAGCTTATCGCGTGTAATGTTTATGTTTAGGACTATCGCTACCTAATATTTATGTAAATGCACCGACTATTTAACGTAAATTATTTCATACGTTAGCTCCACGTTTACGGTTTATTTCATTAGTGAAATAGCATGCGTTTATATTCGTGTGCGCATTTTGGCGTTATTAAAAAAGTGTGCAATATCCGATGAACATTTTATCATGGATATTAATTTTGGCGAATGCGTTTGGATTAATTTTTTGCTTCTCGTGTTATCACCATAATCTTAATGCTAATTCCATCTACATCTGAGTAATTGGCCGGATACGATTAACGTCAAGACAACTTACCATAGTATATGGACGAACGAGAAATCGGAGCCTTTTAACAACTACCAATGCCCATAAACTTACGCATATTGTCATGCAGATGTGATGCCCACTTTTCTTCCTCGTCTCCAATGAGTGGTATGTAGGAATGATAAATTATTGAGTCATTAGTCGCTTGACTCGTTGTACTTTTCGACCACCACCACTCTTGTATCTCCATAATCAATCGCAGCCACAACTTCTATCCTAAAACTATCTTGGGGTTCGCAATGAATTTAATCAGAAGATAACAGAAGAAGTAGGAATCGAACAGAAGATAATAAGTGGAGGAGCAGTAATTCCACTTAAAACGAAAAGCTTACACATTGCAGCGCAATTGGTCCTGCACGACCGGGGAAATATCTCTCGCTTACTTGATACTAGCGTAAAGTGACAGTGTCGCTGTCGCGTTTCGTGCGGCTTGTGAGTATCCGGTGGCCCATAGGGGCGCATCCGTATTCGTAAAAAAGATTCAATTGCCCGTTTGCCCCCCCACCTGCTATTGTATAAAAACGTATTGCTAGCTAAACGTTGCTTAATGTAACTGAACGGGAAATTAAATTAAGTTAAAAAAATAACGAACTAGAAGAGCTACGTACTCTTCTTATAGTTAAAGAACTACTCAAATTAAATTAATTAAAAATAACTTTAAACATATTCAAGCCTCACTTAATCCACCTGAGCAATTATCAGGAAGGAAGGGTGGAGTTACCGAAGCTTATAAAGTACACTATATATTTTCCCGTCTGCATAAACCTGCTTCGTTTTATATTTTGGTTATTTTTTAATTAGTATTGATTGAAAAAAATTAAAACGATAACATAATTTATTTTCAATTAATTATTTTATTAAGTTAAGTATATCGTGTAAAATGCTTTTAATGTGTACCATCTGTTAATTCAATGACTAAAACTTAAACCATATTATTATATTTTTTTCCACTTTCCACTGCTCTTTTCTCCCACTGCTGAAAAGGCCTCTTTATTCTCTTTCCACACTAATTATAATAGTTATAATTTAGTTTTGATCTATATTGTTGTATATTGGAAATGGTTCAGCAGTGTACAGACAAGGAAGGCGATGAGGGAATCACTTTATCTTCCGACATGACACTAAATAGTTATCAACAGTCGTTATCAAGTTTTTAAATCGGTTTTCAAAAATTTTGTCTCTTTGTCAAAAATCTTCTTATCGAACATAATAATGAAATAAATAAAAAAATATAAAAGAAATCAAAAATTCCATCAATTATCAAGCGCATATGGACATACACTTTAATTATAAAATGGCGTCCATTGAAACTGGAGTCAATATTTATATAAACATCGTTGCATCATAGGCAATGATGGCGTCGACTATATGCATCACAAAGTGGAACTGGCACCAAACCGCACACCAGCGATCAATGTACAGGTACATTTTGCATAATTGATGTCCCATTCACAGGAGCGTAGTGCTTATTCATATTCATGAATTTTACAAAAAATTTCAATTTGTTACGCCAGAAAGTGTTTTTACTGCACTGCAATGTCGTATTTGCCCAATACAATCTGTGTAAAAGCTGAACGGCGAATCGTAACAGACCAACGATAAAGGTAACCCTAATACGACATTTTTGATGCAAGTGCTCCGTCCAATAGCAATGCCGTTATTGCGATGTACAAAACATGCTTTTAGATTCCACTACAAAACTCTCAGATATATCTTATATTTATTTTATCCGAGATGGAACATCTAATTCTTTACTGTTATATAAAGTATCCTTGCGTAACAAACTTATTTAAGTTGTCGAGATATCGAATGGGGAAATAATGAAAAAAAATATAAGGAATCTGATTCCCAGTAGCGCTGAAGCCTTGGAGGTAATGGGAGATTGTAAAAGGAGGCAATAAAAGCTTAGCATTGTGTGTGAGATCCATAGGGGAGCGCTCGTATTGTGTTCGGTCCGCGGAGGCCCCCAAGAGTCGGCTGACCATGGACGCGGTCAAATTGTACAGAAATGAAATTATCAAGGTACGCTGCCGATTTTCCGAACCAATGAATCAAGATCCAATCCCCTTTTGTAATAGAACATCGTCGCGAAACGCGCTCATGGAGTTATACCATCCACTCAGTAGACGTTTAGACACTTTATATATTATAGCCCTTTTACTTCAAACGACTTGTCTAGGATTTATGTTAGCCGCGGTCACTCGCAATAATCGGATAAAAGAGAAATTAGTCTAGACGTAATTTAAAAGTGTTCGTTACCAAATTTGATTCCGTTATTTTAAAGACTGTCAAGGACGTAACCTACCCTTACCCTTGTAGTCACGGTAGAAATTAGGACTTCGCGATTTTGTTAAGTGATTAATTATATATTTATTTTTATTGTATAATATCAATAAACCGAGTAAACAGTACGTAATGCCTCAATTTATAAATAAAGTCTATAATATCTTGAATGAAAAGAAAAAACCTTTATGAGCGACTTTTACTACAATTCGCCAGAAATTGGGCTATGTTTTTTGAGTATGTGTTTAACATGGATATGTAGGTACGGATGGAATATAGTTTGAGAAGCGTTAAATTTGGGTTTGTAGTGAGAGTGGAAATTCGGTTTATTACCTTAAAGATTAAAGTTTTAAACTATGTCAGATTTTCAAATTTTCACTAACAAACTTATATGAACCCTGTAGAGGGCTACACGTACTAAATAATAAAATTAAAAGGCAATTTAGATTAGGAACAGTTACATAAGACCAAACGATCTCCTTAAATTCAGGCAAAATTATAACTTAACGTAACATTTTCAAAGTTTCAATTCAAGGGATAAATACGTCATTTTCTTAGTTAGCAAAGCTTCGTCGCGAAATTATGAAGCATCTGGATTTGAGGGCTGTTAAAAATTAATGAATAATATCTTATCTGATAATGATTCTCCAAAGTTTAATTGAAGTTGTGTTATTGTCATTTTTTACTGACTTATTAATCCCTCGAATATCTTATTAATTCGCACAGAAAGTTTTTACTTTAGAATGAATCGCTGAATAAATTATATCGTGAGCAGTGTTTTAACTAGATCTAATTGAGAAGATAAAAGATTTTTTGAGCCATTGTCTCACCGGTAATGTATTGAAATATAAACGAATATAATTCATTTGTAGATTTTGATACCTAATCACACTACAGTCCCTATTTGTTCGCTGCTGTGTCACGTTTAAGGACGTTTTCTTGAGCAATATGTTTTCTTTGTCATTCTTCCACGATGTGAGCGAGATAGGAATTGGTTGATGTCAGAAAATTATAGGCATGTAACATGATGTATAACACTGTTATCAATGGTATATGATGTGCATGTGATCCGTTAATGGGCGTGCTGTTGGCATTTCAGGCATATTACGGTCGAGTCGGAATCATACTTGGCCGATTTTATGTGTTTTTTTGTTAACATAATTTGCAAACGGAAAAATGCTCTTTATGTTAAAGATGATTGTGAAAATGATAAAGCTTTCACATGTGTAGCGGGTGGATTTTTATTTTGGTGTAGTAAATATAACCAATCACTAAGTTCAAGTACTATCAATCATGATCAATCACTAAGTTCAAGTACTATAAATCATGATCAATCACTAAGTTCAAGTACTATAAATCATGATCAATGAACGTGATCAACTAATTGTTTTGTCACAAAACCGTTTATTTGAGAGGAAACTGCCGCAGCGCGGAGTTAGCCACCGCAGTGACTAAATAGATTTACAACTCCCGCCAGGATCACCACGTTTGCTCTCGTTTAAATCCGTCTTATTTACGTTGGATATAAACAAATTAATAGCGTCATACGAATACGCGCTCCGTTAACCCATCACCGTCGCAATAACTGTTATGTATGATGGAATTTTTAAAATAAATTCGCCAGATACCCGCGGTTCACATTATATGTTTAATAGCATCAATACTCATTTACGACGGCATTTTAAGCGCGAACTATTATGGAATATTTCGCGTATGTGTGAAAAAAAAAATCCCCCACCGGTCGGGGTGTCGCGGTAATTGCTGGCAATTTGTAATGGCTGTATGATTGCCGGGCGGAACGTCGACTCTAAACTGCGCTATTAATTTCGTACATTTGATTAACGAAACTACTTGTTATGGTAATGAACGCAGGGAAAGAATGCACGCTAAAGCGCTAGCGACGCCTTGTCGACACGTTGTCGAGCTTGCAATATTTCGCTTCGCTTGTAATTACTGGCCGTTTTAAAATTTCAACCCTTATTTATAGTACGTGTTGGTATTTTAATACGGTTCCACGTGACAATTAGTGCTGCCGGCCCCGTTGGAGTGACCCGCTGATCGCGTAAGTTTGAATTCTGAGTGGGATTTTTTAAAGATATTATTTTAAGTAAAATTTGTAATTACTATTTGAAAGAATGTATTTCAACTTGCTCAGCGTATTGTTTGCTAAAAGGGCAGGACTGAGAGAAAAATAGCTTATCATCCTGATAACGTCCGATGTATGTATGTGTACTCGTCAAAAATCTGTCCTAATTCAAATTCACCTTCAATTCACAGCAGGTTAAAATGCAGGAAAACATTGGCGTGCGTGCGACGCTTTCGTGTTGGAAATTTTTAAGTCGGTCGTCTGTCTCGAGATCGAATCGATATCGCAGATGAATAGACTCATCATAAATTTACTATATAATAAATAATACTAGACGTTGAGCTAAAATATTAATACGGAATCTACCCACTTAGGTGTTGGCGTAACGAACGATCATTTTTTTTAACTTTTTTATTTAAATATGGCAAAGGAGGAATAACAGGACTTTTGACGACTACCGACGCCTATAGATCTCTGCATAATTGTCAAGCAGATGTGTTGCTCTCCTTTCCTCATCCACTCCAAATGGCCACCGACTACTCACAAACCAAACGAAACGCGACATCCTAGTTGTCGCTTTACGGCGGCACGACCCAATTCCCTCTCGCTCATTTCTCGCGCACATTGAATTTGTCAATTTCACGATACCAATCTTGTGATCCATAAAGTAGATTTTGAACCCAGGACAAGAAGATTTTAAGTCAAGGGTAACAAAAAAACTTTAAAGAGAAAATAGAATTTCAACGACATTTAACAAAGGATTTCATTATTGTGCAGTGATTCTGCATTAATTAATAACCGCGAAGCGAAATTTACAATTATATGGACATAAACAAAAACTTGATTGCTTTACAAAAACTCAAATAACTAAGGCAGTGTCTCAAGTAGAGGTTCATTTCAATATCAAAGACGAAATTCAAATTAGAACGTTTACAATAAAGGCTCCACGCTACGGTATTACGCGTTCATGTAAATTTTCGATACTCATTTCGAGGATGAAGTTGCGACGATGTCTTTGCCGCGGATCGCGAACCAACACCATGCACCAATTATAATGGGCAATTTCGAATTCGGTCATAACTTAAACAACATTTAGAATTATAAAAACTTTAAAGTGAGGAGAAAAAAGGTGCGAACTGAAAAAAAAAGTAAGTCAAATTAATTCTCTACTATCAATTTCGGAGCTTTGTTATATACCCGATCTATTTCAGAGGTACCTTTGAGGAAAGAAACCAACGATAAGGATTTTATTTATATGACGTAAAAATACACATTTATACGGTTCTGTAAGGACTGGGTAGCTGTTAGGATTCGTGGCATTTATGGATTCTATCTACTAATACACTATTACATATTAATACTACATTTATCACTATTCGCAGCTTTTTGTGTGGTTCTGGAATGGGAAAATTTTGTGCGCAATGGACCACAGATAGTTTGGCATGCGCTTGCAATTATATTCTATAATCTATGCCCCTGCCCTCATATTCAGTGCAATCCCATATTTATATAGAGAGTCCCATAATAATATTTTGAGAATCCCATAGTTATATTTGTTCAAGAAAGCCTTCTCCAAAATGAACATCGATATAATCAGCAATGGGATTGTCTTGGATGGACCATGAACATAATGCAAATCACTGAAATTTATTAATACCTACAAAATATGTAACCAACACATTAAAACACCGAAACACTTCGAACACAGTATACAATCTATTGCACTTTAAACTTATGTTTTTATCTGTCAATGCAAGCAAAGATTTCTTCGTGCAAAATTCAATAAACTGTTTTACGTAAACAAACATTATTATACATGTACGTATCGCGGCAACGCTTCCTTTCGCTTGAGTAAAATTATGCTCAAATCCGTTAGTGTAAAATTTGCTACTATGTAATCGTTGTTGGTATAGAAAAGGCGACGAAAGAGTGTTATTTTATTTTGGAAAATTTAGTTAATGCTCAATAATCTTTTGTTTTTTTCTAAGCGGGAATTAAATAAACTGCGGTTTTTGTACTCTATAGACACATTATGGCTTAGCAACAGGAGGAACAATAAAAAAAATAAGATAGGTATATATTTTTACGGACGATCTCAACACGTCTTGGCGTTCATTAAAAGGGGTCTATGTCCAGCAGTGGACCGACACGGGCTGACGGTGATGATGATGATAATGATATAGTTATATATTTGTAATTTTATTTAGAATATAGATATTTTGTAGGAGGTAGTGCCATGCATAGTGCTCACTTAACACTACATCCTCCTATGTAACGGAATTGGGCCGGCACGACCGGGGAGGTACCTCTCGCTCACATAATGAGTCGGGTTTCGTGCGGTTTGTGAGTAGCTACTCCCCCAATGTGTCACCCCATTGGGGGAGTAGCACCGAAAAATGCACCGATTGCTCATTAGCGCCCCTATTCTATAAAAAAAAAAATCGATCATTTTGAACAAAATTGCTGATTTATTTATTGGGTATGCGCAGGAATCTTGAAACTGAACAATCATGACTGATTGTACAGAATGCACATTCTTTTTTGTAAATCAAACAGACTTTGTCACATTCAATTGCAGCCTTCAATCATTCAGGCGTCTAGTATCATCATTGTTTTTAAATAATGATAATTACTTGCTGAGTTTGTATTTTGATCGAGTCTTCAGTTGTTGATGTAACATTGTAATATTTTATCTGGTTACATTTGACTGGCTGAGTTTACCAATTAGTTATTTGTAAGCCGTGCGCTATTGTGTCCAATGGTTTTCTATTTTTAATTACGTGAATTTATTTTAATGAATTGAAATTAAGTTTAAATATAATATAATTTTTAAATAGAATACCTAGTAAAATTTTGGTAAAGTTATGTATGTCGTGTTAGTTACAGGAGCACATAAGATCAGGGTTAAGGTATCTCTTATTTTCGCAATATCACAACTATTAAACTGAGAACTTTTCCGGATTTTTTTTTCTTACACTGTTTTTCATCTTCCTTAGATTTAAGTTTATAGCTTGCCAAATTTTTTATTTATATTTGTTCTATTTTTTACTCTTTTTATTTTTTGTGCTATTTCCGTCTTATATATATATATATATATATATAAGCGAAATATATAATCTTATATTACATCTTTGCGACATGGTAATCTATTCTCAGTTAGTCAATATTCTCGAAGATAAGTCTCGAAGCAGTTGCAAAGGCTTTGGACTTTATCTATCCCTTCTGACCCACAATTTATTCGAAGAATTTCCGGTTGACTTAAATGTCAAAGCAATACTAAAATCTAATAATTTTATTCAGCAAATTAAATTGCACCTCATTTTCTATTTAAGTTCTTCATATTTATTTGGTAAAAATATAAGGTTGAGTATACATGTGACGATAAGTTAAAATTGCTTATTGCATATGAATTCATCTAGCGTGGAAAAGTCTTAGTTCATACAACACTGCCAAGGTTTCACGCTAATTGACAGCTACAATGTCGCGTTTTGTTCAGTTTGAGAGAGTTGCGGAATGGGCTAACTGAAGGCTATCCAATATCGTTTTATCATCTGGGGATGCACAATTCTTACGGACTAGAATACGGCGGTAAGGTACGTATTATATTAATTACTATTTGTTCTATTCTGCCTTTCACCTAGAATTTTTGAACCTCATTATCAACCTACCTTCTTCTTATATACAAAACAAAGGCAAAAAAAGCTGTTTGTCTGTGTGTTATCAACTTTACCAAAATCTACTGAACGGATATTCATGTGTTTCTCACCGAGAGATAAAGTGATTACCGAGGAAGGTTTTAGTATAAAACTTTACCTCTAACATTCACGGGTGAAGGCGGAGCGGATCGCTAGTGAGCACACAAGTTCAAATAAATCAAAGTATTTTATAAGAATGCATAACGATGCAACATTATTTCTCACTTCAAAAGGCTTATCAGAAGCCTTCCTTTTATCATTTCTTGCAGTGCTTCCTGTTCATTATTTCTCTCACTGAAATATTCTGCTAATTAAGGAAAGAGTGGAGGTTGAAGATTTCCTGCCGTTGTTGTATATTACGCCCGTATCTCTCAGAAAACTCAACCCATAATTTGTGTTTTAATTTCTACAATGTATGGCTGGAGTGGATGTTACATAATCTTTCAATAATTACTATTGAACGGAGAGTTTGTATACTGTTATACCTGTACAGCTGCACCTTGTTCAGAATTCTAAAGAAAAGTGAAAAAATCTAAAAAAAATGGTATTAGACAAACACAAAATGATTTGTACATAGATCAATGTAATTCATTTGAAAACACGCGCGGTGGAGTGAAAGAGAACACTTATTACGCTTCCTCACACGCAGGCTCCACCCGTTCGGAACAGTACTATGGCCCGTAAAGTTTATTAACTTTAGTTGATCATACATTATGATGCAGCTCGCATTGTCTATTTACAATAATTTATCACGTCAAATGTGCAACATCACAACGCGCACGGGTATAGTTAATAGCCAAGAAAAACACTATAAAAATAATATAGATGTATGTACATGCTACCATGATGTATGCAGTTCATGTGTCGTGTCACGTGCAAGGTGACATGTGTTATTTCTTTACCTACGAGTATAATTCACCATTGTGCGCATCCTCAAAACATACACCTTGTGCGACTACGTCGATGCATATGCATGGACGCTGTAAGATTTTTTTCGTCTAGTCGTCATACTAAATATGCCGCAGTGTAGGTATTCGTATCGTGAATTGTTGAAAGTAATGAATTCCAAAACCGGTGTATGCGCAATTTCTCTTTAAATTTGGAACGTATCATATTTTGGTTGTACAATAGGCATTGACGCCCATTATAATTCGAAAGTGCATAGAATGAACAGATGTAAGTGCGTTGCTCTCTATCACGCTCTCCGACCACACGAAACACGACAGCAAGATACAATTTATAAGATAACATGCCATCATGCAATAATTAGTATTATTATATTAATTGATGTCTTAACTTTACGCGAATGTTACTCATTACAATAAGACTACTTTTACGGGTTCTGTCGCAGTTTATTTAATTATTTAACTAACCCTACGTTTTAGAAATCGTGACCATGATTGCTGTAAAACTTCGAAACGTCGGGCTAGTTAAATAATTAAATAAACCGCGATAGAATCCGTAAAAGTAATATTATTGTAATTATTATATTAAGTTGGGAGAAAACAAAAGTCCAGTTCTCCTGCTTCCCTTACTATTTTTATTGTTTATTACTATCCTACGATATCAAACTTAATCATAGCATAGATATTGTGTCGTCAAATATTTATAGTAAAGGACATTTTATACCTAAATAAAAATGCATTTTGTCCGTATCCTACGCTTTTCTGCTGTAAACAATGTAACAATTACACATGTCTGGAAAAATCTGTAAGTATGCTAGGTTTTTTATACGGAAACAAACGAGAAATCGGAGCCTTTCTACGACTACCGACGCCCATGAACGTCAGCGTAATTACTATGCCGATACGTTGTCCTCCTTTAAACCTCCCCCAATGGGCCACCGGGTACTTACCAACCGCAGGAAACGCGACATCATAGATGTTACTTTACGGCGGTATTAAGTGAGCGAGAGGTACCCGGTAGTTCCGTCCCAATTCCTTTGCAATGCAGCGTGGCACTACCTTTTACTAAAATTAAAATGTCCATTGTAAATACCGAAATTGTTCGGAATCAGATATATTCAGGCTCGAATTGGTTCAGAGACAACATCTTCAGTGGCCGACAATAGGGCCATTATGTGAGTAGCTTCATCTGGTACGGTACGAACAGAAATGCTGAACTTTGTCAAGTTACTATAGTATAGTGACCATAAGATTTAAGTCACTAGGACAGAAATGTCGGTATTTAAATTTTATTTTAAAATATATAGAAATGTAACAATAGGAAGTATTCTAATTAGTAGAGAGATATGAAACTAAAATGATCCTCATCCTATAAATATTTTTATTATTATAGATAAAAAGATTATATAGGATTAAAATAATATTTTCCGCCTTTGCATATATATGAGAGAATCTTTTTTACTCTGTTTCCATTATGTGTCTCATCCTAGGAATAATTGATATACACACCCCAAATAACACAGTTTTTAGTACAGAGCTGGATTGCAAGAAAACTAAACATACGAAAAATACACTAATTTCAAACTTTTAGACACTCACTGGTGTGGAATATAAATTAATTTCAAGCAACCAAAGACTATTTTCTAATGAGGCACCGACAGAAGAGCAAAGCCGATAGATCTATCGCGATAAGTCTGCAGGTATGCAGAAACAAGTGGCATAGAGTATGGATTACCAAGATCAGATAGGTCAAGCACTCTCTAGCTCCGTCTTAACTCCGTGTCCCTAGCAAGTTTGCAAACAGAAATGAATATAAGAATGGTATAAGGTTTGTCGAGGTTATCCATCTCATTTACCTGAGCTATTTACTCAACCCGGTGGCATGTGGGCTGAGCTGCGAGACCTGGCATATTTCATTTAGCTTGAAATTCGTTTAATAGGCATGCAGCGATGCCGTTCTGCTTAGAAGCTGGAGTTTACGAGTTGTATTATGTTGAAATTTTGCATCTTACTTTACATTATTAGTCTTTCTTTAATTTATCTGTGTATGTTGATAGGCATTGACGACGAATCAATTGGACAAAATCAACCATCTGAAGTGAATATTTTTTACATGACGCCTTTGTATTTTGTTCGCTGCTGAAATGGAAAAAAAGATCTGTACTGTAGGCCTGAAAATCAGTGTTAGGTATGCTCCGGTCTTAAACTGAGGTCATACATTTTGTGGAGTATACTGCTGCCTAAAATAAATTGTTTCTTATAGGATAAGGGGCAAACGAGCAGGTGGTAGGTAACTACCGCCGCCAATAGATATCCGCATGACCCGAGGTTAATCAGGCGCGTTGCCTGTCCGCTTAGAAGCTGGAGTTTACGAGTCGTTCTATGTTCAAATTTTGCACCTTATTTCGCATTATTATTTAGTTTTTTTTCATTACCTGCGCAGATGCTGATATGCATTGACGATGAATATTATTAATAGTAATAATACCGTAATACTTTATGTAGAGGACAAGCTACATTCTTGGAAGTAATTCATATTTGTGATGAAAGCGATACCTTAGAACCTATACCTCGCTCCTGTCATGTTCATTCTTTCTCTCGCAAATAGCACATGTAGAACTTCGTCAAAATCTTTCAGGCCTTTGTGCAAGTAGCGTAACGAGGTTGGACAATACATTTGGCAAAATAATACAGATTTGGCTAATAAAGCAGCCGATTCGGACTGGCACGGCTGTGGAGGCACTTTTCGCTTACAACATACCGTCCGAAAAATGATACATATGCGTGTAGTCGCAATTACAGTAGTTTATGAGCAGGTGGTGGCCTATTCTGAGCATGAGACTAAAGATGTAAACGTATCTGCAAATGTGGATATCAATCGGCGTCAGCAGTTACTTTGATTGAGAAATCAAATATTCTCAAATGCTATAAAAAGATGCAAAAATATGTTTTAAATACATAAGTGTGTAATTCAGCGTTAATTTTGACCAAGAGTTTGTTTCGTCTATAAAAAAAATTGCATCAAAACTTCATATTAAAACATTAAAACCGGTTTCTAAATGTTAACATATGTATGCTTCTCTTTTAATAATTTAAAATACTTGTAAATATATTTTGTTATTTGTTACAAAGTACCGGTATAATTCATCCAATAAGCGAGTCTGTATTACCCACGACAATGTCTGTTCAACACTCTTCCTCCCTTATGAGGCGGGGTTAAGTAATCTCAAGTTACAGGGATTTTTATTATAATATAAATTATTTTATAATAATATAAATATTTCTTTATGTACAGTATATACCGTAATAGACTATCTACATCGGATAATAGAAGCTGCGCATGGGACATCTGTGCCTACCCCAAGTCGCTGTAACAATTTTTCTGTATATTTTTACAATGACATAGCTAAGAATATACCTAAACCTTTAAGGGCCAAATTTTTTGGCCAGATTCAACTGAACGCCATTTCTTTTAATCGCAGTTACAAATTTAAATGTGAATAAATGAATAAACAAATATACCAATTTAATTATGTTAAGGCAAGTTTGCATTTCCATTGATTATATACCTCATGCGCCTACATACACTATATAAGGGATGTAGAACTCGGTGTATTGTTATGTAAATACACGTGGTTCGGCTTGCCAACGTCAGTATACAAGACAAAGCAACGTTGACGACCGACATCAGCTCCTGATATCAGCTGAACACTCTCATCTACACTTTGTTCATGTTCAGCGGTGATTATAATGCTGCTGTACTCAAAAATTTGAAATGATCTTCTGCTAAATTTTCACACCAGTATTTTCGTGTCTCATTTCTAAAGCTGTTTTTTTACAGTGTGATTTTTATAAAATCCCAATTTAAAAAAAAAGTCTTTATATAATAAAACAATTAAGTTAATTTTTATGTAGGACAATTAATGTCCATCATAATATTTCTTAGATCTATACAATTATTCGATACATATATTTCCGTTGTCTAGTACCTGTAACACAAATCCTTACGGTACTTAGCGCAGGACTATGCCAACGTGTTGTGATAAATCCACATATATTATTATTATTCCATCGATTGGCAGTAAGAATGTTAAAGGAAATTTAAAACCAGCTAGGTACTACTCTTCTGTATTTTTAAAAATCGCTGTTTTGTGATAAAGAAAAAGGAACAAATTACTAATGTACTTATATACGTGTACTTAGTTTTACTCTGAAAAATTATAAATTTAGATAACTCCGGAGGGATTCGCTCAAAAAGCAGATGCATTTAACAAAAAATATTATAAGTACCCGTTACGCAAAAAACAACGTTTTCTTTTTCTCTTATAAAGACTTTTACTTCATAAAACCGTAAATATTATGTTGATTAAGGCACCTACTTTAAACAATTTAAACGCTGCGAAGGCGGAAAAGTAGGAATAAAAATGGTAATCGGGAGAGTGAATATTTTGCAGCAAGCATAGTAAAGTATAAAAGCCTGTAAGTGTAAGCGAGCCGCACGCAGGTATTACTAAATGGCATAGAATTACAAATAGCCTTTTCATTTTTTCTCTAGGGGGCATCCCTGTATCAGTCAGATGCATTGCCTTGAGATGCAAAGTGTGAGGAACGAGGGCTTTTTATATTTGTGGCAACCACGCTCCCATTTGCATAATATTGCTTCTTTAACATTTGGACTGTATCATCCTATTTTATATATTTACATTCTCACTGAAAATGAGTACACATACCGTCGCTTTGTATAGGTTTTATTCTTTACGTATTAAAATATGACGTAGGTTTTATTTTTATACTTACTATGCTAATAGTTCTTATTTTTATATTTATCATATACCTACACTTGTTAAACCTCAACTTAAAGGTACATTATAGTTAATATTAATTGTCTTTAGTTTTTTATATGGCACCCATTATAGCTTTGCTCTTTGTTTATATGGCACCCATTATAGCTTTGCTCTTTGTTTATATGGCACCCATTATAGCTTTGCTCTTTGTCTATATGGCACCCATTATAGCTTTGCTCTTTGTCTATATGGCACACATTATAGCTTTGCTCTTTGTTTACTCTTAATTATCATAGTCGTAAACAAGTTGGAGGACTTTTGGTGCTCCCTGAAAACAGACAACAGCGCAATACTACACTATTAACTAACTAATAGCTTCTCTGCGGATTGTCTGCAATGGGCACATGTGCTGGTATGCCATAAATAACCTTTGGCAGAAAAGCCCGAGTCACAAGCGCAAATGCATCGAGATATTACACGCTATGAAGATATATATAAAACAAAATCCACAGATATCTTTCAGAACTTAGGTCCTGATCGGAATAAAGTTTTATCGTTACGCAGGTTACTATGCGATCTGCATAATATTGCTTCCTTAATTTGGTAACCACAGAGAAGGGGAAGCTCAAATTGCTTTTTTCTCAGTGCGGCGAGTCAATGAATTTAAGTCAATGGTAGATAGTGGGGTTGGAATGTTTGTCTAGTCAAATGTGATGGAAAAGCGGGACTTGGTCGAGGCTCTTTTGAATTTGTCGCTACTTTTGCCCCGCATACCGTAGCGCTAAATAAACGTTTCTAAAGTCAAAAGTTTTGAGGACAATCCTTTTTAGGATGTTTCTCAAATTTACATATTTAGAAGAATTTGTTTATAATTGTGTTCCTAATCGCTATCAAATAAATTGTAAAATATTCAATTTTTTTCAATCATCATTTATCGTTACAACATACACTTTTCACTGAAAGCCTGCGGCATATCGCCTTTTAAGTAGTGGATGTGGCAGAGTATTCATCTATATAAGTTAATAGATAAATATAAATGAATAAAATATCAATATTTATTAAAATGTGAGTGAAGAATCTAAATTATTCATGTCATTGTGATGATTGCTTGATAATTTTTCATTCATTCAAATTAATCATTTTATTTATGTGAAATGTTAGTACAATCCGGTATTTCATCTCATTTATTTTATTTAATTAAATGTATATTTAAATATAAAATATTAATTATATATAAATATAAGAAAATTAAATTTAAAATTATAAATGTTGGAATTTTAATCATAATAAAAACACAATAAACCTACATAATATTTTTAAGTAAATAAAAAGTAATTAAGTTATAGATACTAATTTAAACCCAAAATTTTAAAATAAATACACATATAACAAATAACCTCCTTCTTTTTAAGTAGGCTTAGGATCAACTTGAAATATTATAATACCAAAAGAAAAAACAAAGGCACATAAGAATGTAGAGTTTCATAAAATTAGGAATGTTATCGTAAAATGTCATGTACGCGCAGGTGCTTCTGTGACAGCCAAAGGCACACGTGAAGATGTCGTTATTTGCCCCGAGTTTATTTATTCGAAACTTGAGCCCGTTTCAAATGACCAGCGTCCACTCACAACCTGTCACTGTACCTCGACCCTTTATTTTCACTTGACAAGAATATTCCAAGCAACGTCCCGATATTACATTCCGATACGACTTTTTATTCGTGATACATTTTTCCAATTGTCTCCATTGCGCGCCTCCGCAGTGCGAACTAACGAAATAGAATTTTCAAACAATTTTGATTGATAAAGGTAGACAGGTTTTCGCTTTCTTTGTTTGTTAAATTAGATTCGGTAGCTAGCGTGAAGCTTCAGTTCCACTTGATTAATGATGATTCGGAGGGATTCAAGAAAAAAGAAACGATTTTAGGTCGTTCGATTTTCGATATAAAACGAATTAGTTCCGACACGGTTTGTGCAGAGTTAATTTGGTGTATAAATGTGTTTATATTTGATGCAATGGCGCGATGTTATCTTATTTTATGTAACAATGTTCGTGCTGTTCATATTTGATATGTTCTCGACTTTTCTCGAATTTAACGCGCCGATTAAACAACGCGGGGCAAAGGATTATGTGTGAATATTTAAAATGCTATATTGGTTCTAGTTCGCTAAAAGCGGCTGGGTTGCTCAGACACTTTTTATATTATTTATAACTGTATCACTCGAAACAGAAGCTTTTGAATAATAGACGTTTATTGCCTATAGTTTATTTGAACGTGTGCGATCCGACACTAGAATGCTGAGTTCGAAATTCAACAGTCTATTCATTACGTGTTTTGTGATAGTCACTTTGTTGTTTTATACCTCGTTACAATGTCTGTGGTTTCTGTGACTTAGTGACGAGATTCACGGCTTAAAAGCATCATTCTCATTTGCTTTATTTAATATAATGGATTGTATTTTTTTACATCCTCGTATGCAGGTTAGGAGGTTTTCAAACTTAGCTCATTGTGCAGTCAAAAGTAATGCGTTTATGGATAGACCACGACAAAGGACTCTAATAGTGATAAGTTATTGTGCGTCCGTAATAATAAAGTAAGGGAGGGAGCTTAGGTTTAATAGAAAGCCTCGGTGTATGTGGAATGAGAGAGGGCATGCTCCGTTGGTTCGAGCAAGTATAGATAACAAGACATAGATAGATAACAGATATAGATAGGTAACAGAACAGATATACCATGCGAATGTACCGGGGAAAACCAAGACTGACGTACTATGATGCGATTCATCTGATGCGACCCGTAGATGGTGTCATGAATCTTCGCAACCGGCATGCTTGTATGATGAGAGTAATGAATGTGAAAAAGGCATGGCAGGTATGTAGAAATCATGATATGTGGATTATTTTTTTTAATTCTCGCAGGCTACCCCATTAGAGAGCTGGTGTGAATACGTTTTGTTCTCTGCTGCGTGTAAGCTTTTGATGTGATTTTTTACTGGAATGGCCCCAGTAAACGAACTGTCGGAGCTTTTTGTTGAATATCCATAAGCGTCCATAAGCCCCGTTTGGTGGGTGACCCGGAGACTCCCACCATACGATCGCAACAAAGCTTCACGTCGGTATTATGTGAGCGATAAACCAAACGCCGTACAAGTCCAACCCAGCTGCAATATTTCTTAATAACATTTTCTTTAATATGTTTAATACATGTTGTATGAAAAATGAATTCTTGAAAAAGGTATTTTTTTTTTAATTTCTGCTACTAATATAAAAATAGCAACTACTGGAGAAACTTTTTGTCTACTTGAATTTGTGGGACAAAGACAACATGTAACATGAAGATTAGCAAAACATGGGTTTGAGTAAAACTGTGACTGTTCAAAATACACAATTGCATCCCGCAGGCTTAAGAAGGCATTAAAATAGAAGGATTACTTTTATGGCCCAGTTGGCCCGCTTGAGATAATATCGGTTTATTTTATGAATGCAATAAAGGGTATTCGATTTTAGCCAGTCATCTGAATATGATTGTGTAAGGTCGGATCTAATAAAGCGCAAATTATAATCCTGTAGCCGTAAGCCTGTTCCTTTATATTAAATTCCTCTAGTATCTTTTGTTACATTAAGCATTACTTAATTTTTTTTTATATTACAGGGGGGCAGACGAGGAATCAAAGCCTTTTTACGACTACTGACGCCCATGTACATCCGCGTAATTATTATGTCAATGCATTGGCCTACTTCCCTCCTCCCCTGCAATGGGCCTCCGGCTACATACAAACCGCACAAAATGCGACACCGAAAATTTTGAGATATCTCGTTCGTTTTTTATTTACTTTTGTGCTAAATTTTATATAACTTACAGAGAAACTATATGTCATTTCTTGTTGTTTCAAGTCAAATGTTTTTATTACTTGATCACTTAGGCCATTAGTGACGATGTCACAGTTATTATCAGTGTAAACAAAATATACATTTCTATAGTAATATTTTATGCTACTAATCACGAGGTTAATGCCAACCCTTATTGTTACTGATGAATAAACATTCTTCACTATAATTTGGACATTAGTTTTTCATTATCAGAATCATCAGCTTCCCATTCACTGTGCCCTACCCCCACATGCGACCACGGTAATAAATTAGGGAGTCCTCCATATGGATTTACAAGAATGTTATCAATTGTGTACAAAAAAAATGTTATCATTGGGAAGAAGATCGGTCGTCTTAGCGTTCATTGAGAGAGGCCTATGTCCAGCAGTGGACCGATAAGGGCTGATAAGGATGATGATGATAAAAGAAGTGTCATGCTGCAATGTAATCCAATTCGCCGGTCCGACGTACCACTTCAAAGTGTATGTGTTTCGTGCGGCTTGTGAACTTGTGATAGCCTATGCTCTACCATATAGTACAACCTATCCTAACAGGAAGGGAGGAGAAACGCAAATGCATAACAATTACGTATCTATGGGAGTTGAAAGTCACCAAATGGCGTCATATGCGCGCTTGACACCTTAAGCCTACTAAAAAAAATGTGGTATAGCTAAAGTGAGTGTTAAGGATATCTGGGCCAGTCGACTACAACTTGATTATATTATCTAAATACATACTAACAGTAGGATGTAGTACTTACGGAGAATAAAGCGAATAGGAGCAAAAAAAAAAAAACAAATACCTTTTAAGTGTCTCGTTTGTAGAAGATTGTAGAATTATGTTTCAGAGAGTTGGAAATAAAGGCGCAAGCTTTTATTATTGGCAATTGGAAAGTATCACGGCTCTTGCACACGCGACTTGCACTGGTCAGTTCGACTCATTGGGCTTTATGCTTTTGATGTTTATCCTTTGGTTTCATCCACCTTGATCAACTTTAAGAGACTGGAATTCCCATATCGATATTACGAGCTATTCGAGTATGTATATTAATAAAAACCAAACCATGTTTGTAGTTGTTTGCCCTTAAGTTATCTAAAATGATAGGAAATGTAGCACTGTTGGGCTTAGCAACTATGTTTAGGATTCTTTGATGCATTGTTAAAAAGTCTGTAGTCTAAATCAGTGCAACTAGTTATTTCCTATACGTGAAATAGAACCTATATCAACGAAACGTTATATTGCATTATTAAGATGACTTGTGGTGGTGATAGCGGGACTGATGCTGTGTACAGCCGGTGTAGGCTTCGCAGGTAGTTTCATAAGTAATTACTATTTTCAGCTTTTGTTCGGTTCATGCAAGTTCCTGATGATCTGACCTGGGAGACGTTATGACGATCAGATGAAGGTGTTATTAAACATCCAGGATCAAGAAATAAATGTGATATTTTGATTTTGCAGGTATTATGGGTGCGAAAGGTTTTCTTAATGTAGGGGGATAAGCCAGCAGTCTGAGCCATTTAACGACTACCGAAACCCACCACAATAGAATAATTACTATACAGATGCATTGTCCACGCTGCGCGGTTATACCCAATCGTTAATCTCACTGCCTGGGTTTTTTTATTAATTACAAAAAAATAAACGTCGATTTTCACATTTTTTCTACTACACACTGTTGAATCAGCAATTTAATCTAAGAAAAAAAACCTCATCTATAAGAATAAAACTTACCGAAGTTTACATTTGCACAATCAGAAAGTGGGTTAATGAGATTCGCTGAAGAAAAACATCTCGTTAGGGCATACATTATTCAAGCTTTCGGGAAGTTATTCCGCGTTCATGCGTTCATTAGGCATACGAACGAACAAACTCGCGATTCCGCAAAGCGGGGGACCCTGAAGTCTACTTATCAACCAACTATTCCCAAGTATTCGGGGACCTTATACACTCGGGCTTGTTATTTAAATTTATCACTCAACTTTTACACTCTAAATTCATTGTAACAGGTAATATTTCACAGGTTATTAATTGCACAGTGCCGGCATCCTCGGTGTAACTCTTATAACATTATGTCAGTTGCAAATTGAAAAATTCCCGGGGCGTGTGTCCCGAATCCCCGAAGTATTTTGACAAAATTATTCACATTCATTAAGTCGGCAAGTGGAGGAAGTTCGGGGTTGTCCGTGTACCGTTCACTCTTGAGTAACGAGGTGACTCTCGTTACTAGTTGTGTTGAGTATATCGTTCTATATGTGATCTAGGATACGCTATGTTAACAGAAAAAATATAGTTGATTGAACGCATTGTCACTTCTTGATGGAAATTCATGATAACACTTGGATAAATAAATAAACTTTCTATACTTTTTCCACCATTCGTTTATTTTTCAATTTACATTTACGACCGGTGTCTACCTGATGATGATAAGTAGAAAAAAAAAAAGAATATTCCTTAAAATATAACAGAAAAATATGTATATGTAAATATGCACTACCCACTTCTTTTTCCAATTTCAAAAGGTTTCATTGAAAGACCCCAGGGTTTCCAGAAATTGTTTTCGGTAATGGGTGCGACCGGTATTTGTCAAAGTAGAGAGCTGGCGACAAAATAAGTTTTAATTAATGGATTGGTATTATGAGACAGGAACACTGCGTAGAGACTGGGGACAATGTTCTAGTGAGTACGCGTCATGTTCTAGTGAGTACACGTCATGTACTAAATAAATGATGGTCCTTTGATAATTGCGGACGTATATATTAAAAGCTTTTGCGTTTGATGCTTCGTGTATCGGTTTTTTAAAACGTTACGTCTGAATTGTTCGTATGACCGGGAAAAACTGAGTTTACTGTTACCTTTTGTGCGAGTTTTACGCTTCCGTATAGTAAAAAATACCTGTGGTATGTCTGTATATTGTCAATAAAAGCTAGAGGCCGTAATACCCATCAAATAAAATAAGCATCATAAACTTATGATCATTTCATACAAAATAAATGCATAAACCCGTTGCTCGCAAATATAATATAGGCTTATCAATATTTATAACTTATGATAATTCGGGATGAAGTAGATCGTGAATAAATCGTGGCCCGTTGATACTGAACCCTCATCATAGGGGCTCACCTCACACATGAATGGTATAAGTAGACAAAAAAAAAATAGTCAAATATGAAGACTATTTTTACATCCTAGTAATTTACATGTCCATATAATTACATTAACATAATGAATGTCTCAAAATATCGTTTATTATATCCATATCGTTGTATTATTAACTTTTTTGACAAATTCTTCACACGAACGCATTATATAATGTAATGGCGGCCTATAATATAATGTAATGGCGGCCTATAATATAATGTAATGGCGGCCTATAATATAATGTAATGGCGGCCTATAATGAACTTTATGAGTCTACTTGGGTCAATGGCAAGGGTTACAGTCCATTCACGAGGAGTCCGTCGTTCTGTTGAAGCTGACATTCCATGATCGCAATAAAAGTAGATGTTTCTAATAATGTGTTAGAAAACGTACGGTACGTAAGAGGTGTCACGCTGGATTGCGGTCGAATTGAGCGTGCGCGACTGGAGAAACCCCCCCGCCACATGGTGCCGCAATAAAGTGACAGCTATAATGTCGCGTTTCGTGTGGTTAGTGAGTAGCCGGTGACATTGGAGGAGAGGAGGAAAGGAGGTCGACAGGGCGACAGCATTGCTGTCACTTAACGGAGTAGTCATAATCATAACCCCCCCCCCTTCCCGGTTCTGCCAGCCCATTAGGCATTAGGCAGCAATGCAGGAGGGCCTCTTACTAAATACTTATAATATATTTGATCAAACATATTATGACGAATAAATAATAAAGTAGCCGATGGCCCACTGGGGGAAGGAGGAGGCAAGGAGGGCAACGTTTAGGGTTGTCCCAAAAAAAAAAACCGATCATTGTATAGTGGTGCCTCTTATACAATGATAATAAAAGAAAAATTGTTGGCGGCTCACAACTATTTCACCGACAGTAGGACGACACCGGTTCTTGCACACAATGATGATGCTCTAGCACGTGCAGGACTACAGGAAATGTTTAATCACTCATCTCTTACTGGTGTCACTTTGAGAGACATCCCTGCCTGTATCGGTTTTAGGTACTGCCTTGGAAATAAGTTCTGACCACAAGTTGTCTCGTCAAATAAAAATTATACATAATTAAAATTATCTTTATTAATATGGTATATACATAATATAATTTTTTTATTTGTGTTTATATTGTAGATTGAGTACTGATTAACAAACAGCTGGAACTACCGGATTGATCGAGGCGAAATTTGCTAACCCATGAACTTCGAAAGAATTTTTGAAAATAATATCCTCAGGGATGTGAAATAGCTATTGGAAGTTTGTATGTAAGACACCAAGTCATGCACTTGGTTTCTTACATAGTAGCTGATTACTGCACATAAGTAGTAGTACGTATTTTGGGTATTTCTTCATCTATTTGGTATGTTACGTATAATCTTGTTGTTTCACTCCTCTCTAGCTAAGCAAAAGACGTTACATTTTCATTGGCAAAGTAAACATACTACGAGAACAATTAATGGTCGATTTATTTTAATTTACAACCCTGCAACTTTATGTGGAATCACATTCAAATATCTTTTAACAGAATTTCGGCTGTACTGAACATTCAGACGTGGTATTTATTTTTTATTCATATAAGATTCATATACAAGTATTGTTAATATTGTTCCGGTCTCATCTCTTGACTGAGTTAAACGTCCTTGTGACCATTGATTAAGGACAAATAAATCATTATGGTTGTTTACGCAAAGAGTTAACATTAAAATGAGAAAAGATAAAGGATAATAATTATGACAATAATAATGACGAAAATGAATTATGGTGTTGGCAACATAAAAGGGTCATCATATAGTGAGTGCAACGCAAAATGCAAAAGAACTCTAAGAAATTAAATTCTAATTGTAAATATATATTTTTAAATTATGACTTTATATCAATTGTGATATTATATATTAAAATAATCTGATTAATGTGATACTAACTTTGTGGTAATAGGCACCAAAAGAAACCGGTATTTCAAAAAAATGTGCTGGATCAGTAAAAAATAATTTGTTGCACCGAATGCCCAAAACAACCTGGAATAACACCTAGTTTCCATTATATATAAGGGATGTTGCTTAGTAAATTAAGTAATTTCCCAGATCACATTTTTGTATTCATAACATTTCTTCTATTTATTATTTTCTAAAATCTTCGGAATATAAAACAAAATTTTTTGCATGTCTGGTAATTCTATTTAGGTTCAATTTTTTTAACATCCAAATACTGTGTTGCTCCGAGGGAAATCAAAAAAATTAAAACATAAAACAAGTTAGCTACGTAACTGAACGAGATAGTTCCTATACATAAAGAATTTTCTTTAGAAAATGAAATTGTAATATTAAATTACCAGAATGTATGAATACGTTACTTGTAACGTTCGCTTTAAAAGCCTCAAAACAAGTTTACTGCAACAGCAAATCCAGTTTTCTGAATATGGAACAAAATTATATTGCAATTTTAAATTTTCAACTCTAATACAATTCTTTCTCGAAGCTTCGAAAAGATCGGAAATCTTTCAAAAGATAGCGTTTAGCACGAGACAAAGGCTGATTTAGAACTCTGGTGAGGTCCCCTCAAAGGCCACTATTTACTTTTCTCACGGCGCCTCTTCCAGTCCGCAGCACCCAAATCCCATTGCTTGAATTGTAAGACCCATCTATACTTCTATCTTTATTTCTTAACGTTTTAGGTTCTAAATACGACATATAATGACTGTTCTTATTTTTACAGTCAGTATTTTATTCCCGAAAGGGTGTCTTTAGATCTAAAAACTCTTTATTAGCGCTTTTAATGGAAACAGGTAGTGCATTGCATCCGAATTGGGCCGGCTCGACCGGGGAGGTACCTCTCGTTCATTACAGCCTCGTAAAGAAACAACTATGCGCGTTTCGAGTGGTTTCTGAGTATCCGGTAGCGCATTAGAGGGGACATGGAAAGGAACACCAATACATCTGCCTCCCCCCAATACTATAATAAAAACTTTAAGTTAGAGTTCTTTAAGTAAAACTTGTATCCATCGTTCTGTAGTGATTCAAATATGGCCTCATTATAAAAATATATTATAATATTAAGTTTGAAATACAGAAATGTAAGGAACAACTAACTACATAAAACAAGTATAGGTACTTATAGAAGTATCTCAAAAAAATATGATTGATATATTCCTTGTATTAATTCATTATTAGTTGTTAAAAATCAAGTGATTATTTAATTACAATAAAAAAAATATATAGTATAATGAGACAAACGAAGAATCGGAGCCTTTCCACGTTTACTGACGCCCGTGGACTTCAGCATGTGTTCATGCCGTTCTATGCCGATGCGCATGCCTAGGTCGTGCCGACCCAATTCCGCTGCAATGCAGCATGGCATTACCTCTTACTACAAAATAAATAATTGAATCAATATTATCTACCTATTGTCTAATGTATTCATTAACAATATTTAATTACAGAGTGATCATGAAATATCTTTGGAATCATTCGTTTTATTTTTAAATAAATATACGGTATATATGGCACCTATGACATCATGGGCCTCAGTACCCTGGCTAATCGTCGGTGTTCTAATATATCTACTGGACTTACGAGTTGTGGATATACCAGTATACGTCTGCCTCTCTCTTCGGGGATATCAGGTGTGAAGGTACTTCTTTTTAAAATATACAGCATAATCTCAAACAATGTACATTTCCTTTTCAATTTTCATTTTTGACATTCGATGAGAAATTGACAAGCACGTCAACTAGTAACTAGTTGCTGTGCTTGTCAAATGACAAAAAAGTAGACAAAGCGATAAATAATATATTTTAAAATAAATTTTGAAAAATTTATTTTAAAATATATTATTTATCGGCATAAGTCGTCGACTACTGAATGTACTCGTATTAAATTAGAGTATATTCATTCATTGTGAATCCTCAGAAGAGACAAGAAATGTAATCAGTTGCGAACTAATACTGCGTCGTTCGCAAAGCCCCTCGCGTATGGAAATGCCTCGTTGGCGACGCCGTTAGTTCCTCTGATTGCTGTCTTCCCTGCTTGTCGAATTAAAACTGCGACCGAGCCGGAGCGATTTCAAGAAAATTAAAGGAGCGTCCCATTTCCAACGATGACTCCTTACGGTTAATAATACTGTGATTGTGGCATTTCTCCCTAAGCGATTATTGAAGTCTTTAATTTGATATTAAAGACGATAGTATAAATTTTTTTACAGTGTGTGTACAGGGTGTTAAAAGAGCAACCGGAGCCTTTCTACGACTACCGACGCCCATGAATAATCGCCTAATTATGCGGATGCGTCATCCTCCTTTCCTGCCCCCCCCCCCCGGGCCACCAGCTATTCACAAGCTGAACGAAACACGACACGGAATACTCGGTATCGTGTGAGCGAGTGGCACCGGCTGGTCGTGTTAATCCAATTCCTCTGCAATGCAGGCATCACGTCTTAGTAAAACATCGTTTTGACACTGACTGATATACCTTCGTTATTTAAGTCTGGAAAATCGAATAATAAAGGAATTCTCTCTTTAAGAAAATGTTCCTGTTATTTTTCTTCGTTTATAAAAAAAAAAAACTTTTCTCTCTATGATTAAATTTTTTTCAAAAATTAAAAAAAATCATGATTGTCAAGATAAAATAGCTGCATATTACATTGGACCGCATTAAAATGAGTTTACCTTTATCCGTAATTTTTTTGGGCTTCAGATTATAAAAAAAAACACATGATGGTTATATCGTTACTAAGTGATGATACGACAAATTTTATGGAGGTTGTTTAATATTCATGCTTCATAGAATATTTTACAATCATGGAGCTACTTCTACAAATAACGAAAGTAAAAACGTTGGAATCTTCTTGGGATAGTTGGTAGCCCCTTTATCACAATTACGGATATTACATGCGTTATCCTCTATTTAATTATGTATTGACTCCTATATTTAAATAACAATTAATAGACAATCTATCTGAACAGAACAATTAATTTGAGTTATCATAGTTAAATCTTATTGTAATAATTATTTTGAAGGCCGTTTTATCTTGAAGGTACCATATTATTTTCAATTGGAAATAAAAAAGCATAAGTGAACAATCAATAAAGCAGAATTTTGTTTGTGGTGTCATCTTCTGAATAAAGCATGTTGGCGATCAAGCAATGAATATAAGTAAAACTATCATGCAATACTTTAAAAAGATTTGAAACTTATAACAGTCTAAACGCTCCGACTTTTATTATGCTTTGTGGAGGTAATATGAAATATTAAATATGTAGCCCCCACCAGAGTTCAGTGCTGATATTTTTATTGCAATGTGAATACAAATTACGTTATATTAATAATTTGCTGACTTTGACACATTGTGAGAGGAATAACTCGTAGCCTGTCTCTACAGATAAGCTGGTTGTTAAAGGAAAACGACAAATGCAGACTATTTTGAAATGTTTAGTTTAAAGAGCCCTGTGTGCTAAAAAGATGTGTACAAATAAGAAAGAGGAATAAAATATGTTAGAGAGGAAAACATATAGGGTTAAATGGAAACCAAGCTTACTACATGTTCATATTGTAATTTTAATACATTCAATAATTTACCTATATTCCATTATATTATAAATTAATCAGAATTATTTAACATTTTAGCGATCACGAAAACACTTAGCTGAGTTAGCATTTGTGGCACCAAAAATGTCATCAGTCTACCTTGTAAGGGGTAGTGTCATGCTGCATAGGAGAAGGTAGTGCCATGCATGGTGCGTGACACTATATCCTCCTAGGCAACGGAATTGAGCCAGCACGACCGGGGAGGTACCCCCTCTCACCTGATACCGCCGTAAAGTGATACCTACGGTATCGCGTTTCGTGCGATCTGTGAGTAGCCGGTGGTCCATTGGGGGAGGTGAAAAGGAGGGTAACGCATCGGCATAATTTTGCTGATGTTCATGGGCGTCGGTGGTCGTTGAAAAACATTGATTGCTCGTTGGTCCCTCTATA
Source organism: Eumaeus atala (assembly GCA_017140195.1). Classification (NCBI taxonomy): domain Eukaryota; kingdom Metazoa; phylum Arthropoda; class Insecta; order Lepidoptera; family Lycaenidae; genus Eumaeus; species Eumaeus atala. The sequence continues at coordinate 277,233 of JAFELO010008651.1, read as the reverse complement.
CTGAAAAAAAAATACAAGAATTCTGTTGCTTAGATATAGCAATCTTAAAAAATATTGAACAAGGTACAAGATGAGTGTTGTAATTAATCTGGAAACATATATTAATATAATTAATATAGTCCGATGTTCATATGTTAATGTAAGTTAAGTTGATAGATTATTAAATATTGACAGTGAAGAAAAAATATCGTACTAGCCGAATTTAGGCCACGGCCGCTAAAGAGACGCGCCAACTCTGCAGAAGACACTACTATAATGCACAAGTGTGCACGCAGGTACACGCGCTCCCAGTTCCTTCATTCACCTATTTCTATGGGACAGCAGTCCGACATGATCGGAAAGATATCAGGTGCATGACCGACGGGTAGCGTGTACTCCGATGCACGGGGGTACATCACCGCCAATTTCCTGACACCGGGCTGTTATTAGAAATTGAAATAGCCCAATAACACTTTAAGTACAGGACTCGAACCTAGGACCGCACGACTGTGGTAGAAGATGATTACCACTAAGCAGACAATAGTGAAAACAAACGAGGTCTGCAAAATAAAATTCCCACTTGTGAATATCATGGCGACGTAGATTTAAACCATCGAAATAGGCTTTAAGTCTGTGCAGCAAATAGTAAAATTCATTTAAATAGAGTTTTAGTCACGTAGTGGCCTTTGCTTCACTTTAATAAAAATTACATTTCGTAAAATCTATAATAATGTTGGTTGATAAAGTTCAGATAATGATCCCCACCATGGGTCAGGCCTTGTCGTGGCCGTGGGGCTCTGTAGCCTGGGTTGATCCGAGACACCTTGGGCGAAGCCAATTGAACCGAGGAGGTAGCGGCTCCTATTACACCTCCTATAAGAAGAGGGGAGTAAAGAGCAGGAGGAGGTGCCGCTCTTTGTACCCCTTTTATAAGAAGAGGGGACAAAAGAGCCAAAAGTGGCGGCGCTTTTGCGCACGCGGCAAGGGGCGAGGATGGGAACCTCACCCCATTGCACTGTCCCAAAATCGGTGGGGTTGTCATGTCCCTTCGGGAGCTGACTTGCCGTCGAGATGCCCTAATGATTTGCTGCTCCGGGGCATCTCAGAACTTTTACACCACATAAATTCCATCCACAGCTGTACGAAGACAACATATGTTCCTGACTCGGATTAATGAGGACTCATTTTTGGATGTATTTATATAATACATTACATAATACACACAATTTTATAAAAATAGAGTAACTAAAATAATCAAAATGCATCACCATGCATGAGGCCACTTGAACTTTACAAAAGAGGTTAAAAGGGCGGTTAATAGTGAACAACAATAAAATTGGTTGGATCTGGTGACCATTGCAAAAAGCACATCGTTTGCGGTGTCCTGAGCACAATACAAACTTAAATTGTTCGTGAAAGCGTTATGCACTCGACGGTTTCAATTTCCTCGCGAACTAGCATTTGCAGATGTTCGGACGACTCATAAATATGATTTGAAAATCGTTTTATATATAAGTCATAAACTTTTATCTTCGCCATCGGGGTTCTAAACGGTCCTAGTTAGTTTCCAACACAAAGGCTGCAGAGGTTTTAATATAATACCATGTGCTTGTGTATATATCTGTCGGTATAAATTTCCTTGGAGCAAAATAGCCATCGTGCACGCCACCTTTGCTTGGTCAAATAATAACATCGTAATGGCTAACTGTTGTCTAATGTATTTGGGCTAAATGGAATGGCGCTTCCCGTTCGTAAGGCTGCGATTTAGATCGTGCTTAGTGCCTTCGAGACAGTCGGAAGTACCGCCCCTGTTCAATTTGGGTATATTAAGTACATTATTATTACAGTGGCCATTGTTTATATTTCACGTCTGCTTTCATGAACCTCGCTATATTGAAGGCCTATAACTTTAACTTAACTTAAACTTGATTTCAGGAAAAAAGGAATGTTGAAATTTTTAAAATTGAATAATTTAAATATGTAATTCATTACAAAGTACTTAGTGACTTACAATTATTATTATTATTATTATGTAAAAAAGTATTTTCTTTTAACATAACTCTACTCAAGGTTGGATGACGAGAATCTGGTACGGGCCTTGGCCAAGTATTCAGATTTGTATTATAATTATTGGGATGGTGAGGACGAGTGGCGATTTTGTGAGTCATGGGTAAAATGTGTATTTGTTCTCCTTTCGTGGATTTAAAAGTGTATTTGTTCTCCTTTCGTGTATAAGTATCTGCTATTTACCCGATGCTATACTCTGCAAGCACGCTTGAAGGATTGCTTACCATGTCATAAAGTGATAGCCATGCTGTAGTGTTTCATGCAGTTTGTGAGTGACTGATGGAGCATTGGCGATGGAAAAGAGGATAACGTAACTGTATGATGACAATACCGCGGATGTCTACGGGCGCCGGTCGTCGTCATAAAGCCCTGCTTACAGGTTTTCTTCCCTAACTTCTGTGACCTAAATAGAGCCGAATCTACTTTTCAGTGCATTAATAAAATGTCTTCATAGAAAATGTCGTCTTAATAGAAAAGATTCAACAATTCATACTGGACTCACGCATAACTCATCAGATTGTTCATGAACTTACCGTATTTTGATTCTATATGTGAGCACGGAGAATGTTACAACACCGAGTGCCACCTACGGCATCGGTTAACGCGGTGTATTTTAAACTTTTACTCAGGCACATAACCGTTTAATATAAACACTTAAGATCCATAAGATATTGTGACAAACTTGGATAACTTAGGTATGTATTTCCTCGATGCCGCCAAGTAGAATTACTTTCCAAATTTTCAAAACATTACAATTGTTACAATCAAAATAGTAAGTATATCAGGTTATGCTATTATAGAATGTGAATTGTACGAGACTGTTCATTTTTAGGATCCGTAAGTAGCTGGATAATGGTCCTATAAAACCAATAAGAGTACGATAGAACGTAATTAGTGCTTATCTGTATAGTATACATCACCGAATTAAGTTTCATTACTTTCACAAAATCACATATATAATAAAATATGTACACCGCATGAAACGACTAGAAACTCGCCTGTACAAAGGCTAAGAGGTCAGGGAGCACAACTGTGGCGGGCGAATTTTAAGTATTTATTCTTTTATCGTATTGGGTATAATTCGAATACGCTCTGTCATTTGGTAGAGTGTCTTACAAAACAGCCTTGTTTTGTAAGACACTATGTTTTCTTTGAAAAAGGCCTATTAATAAACGTTATATTGCTTGTGGTGGCGAACATTATTTTATATTAATCTTCGTCACTATAATTTTTTGTTAACTACCCCTAGTAACGTTACCAAAAATATATAGGTGTAACGAGAATTCTGTGAAAATTACACACACCAATAAAGCTTCATGTTCGTTTCACACAATGATATTTAATATTTCCACATGCAAACGTTACTGCGTTTAGTTAATGATACATATTAGTACAATTGGCATGAACAAATCTGCAAGCAAAACTAGCGATTAAATTAAATAGTCCAATTGAGTCCAGCTAGTGTTTGCGATATATAAGCCATTAATCTACACTAAGAGCTTTACTGACCATAAATTAATTAAATTTACGAGAACAATGTAATAATAGTAACATTTATTTGTTTAAACGAAGTAATAGCTGATGCAAGCTTTATTTGCTAAGCGCTTTGTATATAATGTTTTATCTCTGTTGTAATATTTTAAGTGTTTGTATAGATGTTTGGTAGTATGTGCCTTTACGCAGAAACAAAGTTTAATGAGAAGCTGTTAAAATCTATCGCACATTCTTATTCCTTCATTTGTCGTATTCATCTTTTAGCCAGATAAAGATTTTGTGGTATTATTCTTTAAGATAAATACGCATGCCTTAACCCATAAAACTATCAGTCCAAAGCATATTTTTTGTCGTAAAAAAGGACTACCTTTTCGGCTCCCCACCATCTTGACCCGGTCAGCAGTCGAGCAGGTGGAAGGCCGAGGACTTCTTCT
>JAFELO010008651.1:235589-263501 GCA_017140195.1 Eumaeus atala | reverse complement strand
CCACCGCAAACCAGTTCTAATAAAAGAAACGTTAAATATAATTTGATTCTAACATGGAATTGAATATTGTATACAGATTCAGTTACACTCGGTACCATCTAAGCTCCGTTAAAGGCATTATGCATAAGCAAAGAGGTTTTGAAACCAACATCGTGGCTTACGCTAAGGAGAGGTAGTGAATAGCTTACCGTTATTAATATCTTATAGAAGCAAAAACTTAGTACATTTTCATATTATATTATACGCTGGTAATTAAATACGTCGCGTTGCATATTTTCAAGTAGTTCGTCTTAAGAAGGGGTATAACGGGATGGTAACATGTGGATTTAATTTATGATTTGTGATCCCTGGAAACTAAGAAAAACTTAATTCTAGCATAGCTTTCCTAGAAAAAAGGGAAGTTATAGAAGCATTTTGCTGACAGTCTGCCTGTCTATCCGTTTTTTTACTATTATATGACTGTTGGTCCTGGAAGTCCTGTAAAGGTTCATCGGTACTAAAAGAGTCGTCGGGCCACGTTTATGATAATCAGCTTTACTAAGGTGAAATCATCAAAAATACTGTGACATACAATCGATTGGGCACGGGAAAAACTAACTTCGAAATCAAAAATATAGTCATTTATACTTCTATTTTAAGATATTTCGTATAGCGCCGTGTAACTAAACTTTTAGACAAAATTGAATGTATTTCCGTTATCACATTTATATAGCCTGCCCTACTGAAGAGCAAGTGATTTTAATAGTAATAACAGTCTGTGGACGTATCTTATCGCATTAGTACTCTAAGCGAAGTACAAAAGGAATTCTGTTGAATTGAAAAAAATTACAAAACACAATTAGGGCAGGCTATATAAATTTGTTGCCAAAATAACCTAAAATCTTGGCTTAACTTTATTGATATCATAAATACAGATATAACACGAGGGTAATAAGGACCAAATTCGCACTCCCATTTCATATAATCTCAGCAGTATATTTATAAATATTATTCGAAGCTTAGCTATATGAGAAAAATGAGGCATCGTCTTATACATAAGTAGGAAGTAACTCCATTCGGCAAAGGGCCTCTCATCTTCACGCTGTATAGTGCTACCAAGTTGAGGAGACCTGTCACGTCCCTTGTATCGGTGAAAAGATCGCTGCGAAGCGCGTATAGTGAAGGAATGTGGCGGGTCGATTATTAGTGGTTGCGTTATACACAGTCAGCTCGAATGTGTAAACGGAGGTCCTCGTTATTTTCAATCTCCATATACGAGCGACCTTACTATACATTCTCATTTACGAGTATAGGGTGTATTATAACCATGAATCTTATAGAGACTCGACTTGATTTAATATGCTTTGAGGAAGAAATAAAATTTTCACGAAATTTCCTAAAAGATTTATCTTTCGTTATATTATATTCAGGTGTGTATATAATAGAAATGGGAAAAAAATCTATTGGAAAGTAACAATAGCTCACTTTCTGTTGAGGAAATATCGTGCAGGTTGAGTTTTTAATGTTCAGTGATAAAATAATTATAATCGGTGTCTCTTCTTGCTTGCAGTGAAAGTAATAAACATCATATAAAAGTGAAGGCTTCGTAAAACCTTCGTAAGAACAAGCGGATTCGGGTGTAATGCAATATCACTATCATCATTAGTCCATTATCTACAGATAACTATGAAGATACAAATAAATATGAAGACACGCCTGTCAGTGAAATTGAGGATTAACCTATTTCTGATAAAAGTCAACGTTACTACTTGTTGGATGTATTATCTACCTATATATTTATATAAAATCATATTTCTTTATTTTTTTATCTTTCTGGACTCTTAAATGTTAGGCGAGAGTTCTGGAGTACTGGTTTCTTTAGAACCTTTATTCAGAAATTTCTGAAAAAAAAAAATTCTTCTAAGAGTAGCAATGCACGCAATGGTACAAATAGAAAGGATAAAAACAAATCGGACATGTGTATACTACAAAACTGTCATTTCCGTAGGCTCTATCTACCGTACCATAATCGAAAGCGGATGGAAAGTCCTTTAAAGTCCCATTGGAACTTATCGTCTCTAGTGACAGACACCAATTCAGATGGGGCCCATTTCTAACGATCCGTAAACATCAAATCTTCTGAAAGCATGTCTTGTATGACTGTCTACTTACTGTTCAATAATAAAATAATGAGATATTAAGTGACTATATTAAAATAATATAACACTACGTTGCTAACGGTAGACATAAAGATGGCGATAAAAGTGTGAGAAATAGCCTGCGCACACTTTTAATCCGGGAGATATTAATGCAAAAAACATTCGGGAATTTAAAGTGGATGGTGTGCTGCGCGGGAAATGTGATATTCAAATTATTCGGTATAATATTGTTAACATTACACATTTCTGGCAAAGCAACGTAGTGCGGGGTGGGGGCACAATGGGATTGTATTTCCATTTTTACAATTTCAATTTAGTATTAATTCCATTGCCCGGGCTCGCCGCCACATGTAAAATATGGATCGCCTAAGTGAAATTAAAATGCTCTATAAATTGTGATTTTAGCAAATCCTAAAGTGGAGAAGGCTCTTTCTTATTTATCACCCGAGCACCCGTGGCCGTCGACTTACTGTAAACCGTTGTTATCATTCAATATACTTCTTGAAAATTTTTATCAATACATTTTTGTTCTTCAGTCACTTTAAAGTAGTGAATTGATTTTGTTTTTTTTTTTTAATAAAATGCTTTCACTATTAAAGTCAGTATATTTAAATTTTATTTGCATCTCATTTTATAAGATCTTTTTCTTTATTGACTATCTTATAATAAAGCAATTAATTCTAACCTCATTTTGTATACAAAAAAAATAACAGGTATCAGCTAGTTATATGAGATGTTTGTTACATCTATATAAATTTGCTATAACAATATACTCTTTTAACACAATAATTTTTGAAACTACCGGCAGAATATGAAAAATTAATTTTGCATTTGATAGCCCAATATGCACTCGGGGAAGTATCGCGCCATTTAAAATAACGCTACGACCGACCCTTGGAAGGCCTAAAAAGGAAAAGGTTAGAAAAATATGCAGAATTGTTTATTTAGTACTTCCAACAATGTGATTTTTTATGGGGTTCATAGTGGGTGGCGTGTTGAGCTGACGTCCACCTCCGTGGAAAGTTAACATTCTATTCATAGTACTCATCAGAACACTGGTATTAGGAAGCAATGGGATTAAAATCCATGACGTTCTTGTGTAGATACTATATTATGTCTTAAGAACAGAATATATTTCTGAGACAACTTATTGGATGTGCAGATGCGTTGCTCTCATTTACCTCCCCCCCCCCCGATATCATTGCCGTCACGTTTACGACACATTAAGTCGGCGAGAGGTACCTCCCTGGGCGTTCCAGTCTGCTTTGGGCCGGAAAATGACTGTAGGTAGTAATACTACTAGGACCGGAGTTACGCGAGTGAAACCATGGAGTGATCCTTGTATGAGTATAGCAGGGTGGGATTGTTACGTTAACAAATTGTACACTAAAGTCTCCTCGGAAACTGCTAAAGCTATAAGTGAAAACCACATGAAAACTCGTTTAGTAATTTTTGAAGATGGGCCAGTAAGGTTCTGGAGTGGAGGCCGCGTTTAGGAAAACGAAGTGTTGGGCGACCTTTCACCAGGTGGCAAGACGTTCTCCGTGCAGTAGTGGGTCCAGGATGGCTGCGAGTAGCAGGAGATCGGTCGTCTTGGCCTTCATTGAAAGAGGCCTATGTACAGCAGTGTACCGATAAGGATGTAAATTGTAGCGTTGTATTGCCATAAATAATGTAACAAACCTATTACTTGATATTTTTGATGGCTGTGAAATATTATTTGTTCAATTTCCTTTCGTTGACCTAATTTCATTCAATTAGATTGATGTGTTACAGTGAACAGAAGAAGGTTGATTTACTACTCGATGTCATTTTTTTATAGCATAAGGGTGCAAACGAGGAATCGTGGCCTTTCGCGACCAAAGGCGGCGGTAGTCATCAAAAGGTTCCGATGTCTCGTTTGTACCACATGCTATAAAAATGTTCCAATACATACAGGTGGGTAGGCATTATGACGACTGTTGATGATGAAGAAAGTGCTGCTACCTTTTTCTTTTTCTTTATAGCGAACGCTAAAAAAATATTATTACCATATATTATGACAAGTGTAATGGATGGATGAATGGATGCGAGTAGCGGGAGATCGGTCGTTTTGGCGTTAATTGATGGAGGCATATGTCCAGCAGTGGACTGATAAGGGCTGATAATGACGACGATGATGATATTATGACAATAATGGCAGCAGCCAAAAGGCGTCCCACAGCTGGACATGTGACAATAAATTTCACCAATTATTGATAAAATATTATAATACGGCAATATCGTGATACAATTTGAGGATTACGAAAAAAATCGTCCTGGATGTTGTTCCATTGCGAGTTTCATGGAATAAAACCATCTGATATAAATATTAATAGAAAAGTTTTCTCTTACAGGGGCTTCGGGTTCATCACATTTGGCGACCCAGCCAGCGTAGACAAAGTTTTAGCTCAAGGAACACACGAATTAGATGGTAAAAAGGTAAGTGAACTTTTCATATTTAACTTTGCTGAGGCTTTTATAAAATATTTACAACTATGCTAAACTCGTGTGTGAATGTGAGCATTTTATGAAATCGGCTCTATTTATCGACTATAAAATATGAGGTTTAGTTAAATTAAAAAAGTAAGAACGGGGTCGTCGCTGAACTGTTTAGGAAGCGGTAATACCACGCTGCATAGGAGGAAATGGTGACACTGAATCCTCCTATGGAACGGAATTGGACCGGCGCGACCGGGGAAGTAACTCCCGCTTATTTGATACCGGCGTAAAGTGGTAGCGTCGCTGTTGCGTTTCCTACGGTTTGTGAGTAACCGGCAGCCTATTGGGAGGGGGGATTAAAGGAGGGCAACGCATCTGCGTAACAATCATGCTAATCCTTGGGCGTCAGTAGTCACCAAAGGCTCCGATTTTTGCCCCATGCCATTGCCATGTTTGCCCCATGCCATTGCCATGCCATTTTATGCTATATAAAAAAAATGTTATTACAGAAATGAACTATAGTACGTACACCACACTGAAGATGTGCTCATCGAAACACATCATAATTTATCGCCTATCCATATGTCGTCTTCAGCGAGTGCTGCTTTACTTAGCAGATATCGCTATCAGGTACTGTTAGCGCTATATTTATTATAAAAAAGATATAGATTTACTTTTTTATATAAAAGTTATAAAATTAATCAATGGCGATTTGAAACCCGTGGATTTATTGCTCTCCCAGATGCTTTATTTTATTGAATACAGTGTCCATTTATCTTAGTTTCAAATATATTACTACCAGCAAACCGGTCCACTGGTCCACTGCACCAAGTGTTTTATTAACATCCAAAACTATTTTGACGGCCCGAATAGTTTGTCAATTTGATGTACCGAATAGAATCCTGCGTGGTAAAATCAACAATAAGCCCATTTCATACATTATAAGACAAGTTTCAAACACCTATTAATAAAAAAATAGATATGTTTTTATATATAATGTAAAATATTATAGCATATATTATTACTTATGATATAAAAAATTATAGCATGTATCATTATTTATGATGTAAAAAATAGAGCATATGTTATTATTTATGATGTAAAAAGTAGAGCATATGTTATTATTTATGATGTCCGTGATGTGTCCCAGTGCTCAGTTCGTCGTGTAGTTTTCCCATGGGAACCATTTATTTTTCGTAATAAATTGTAAATTTTCTATTATTACAGATTGTTGTCTATATTTTAGCAAATTTCACCAAAATTCATCTAGTAGTCTATGCGTGAAAGACTGACAAATATATACGGATTTTTTTCTCCTTTATAACATGGTTTTTCAGCCAATAATAAATTAGGGGTAGCCTATATTCTGTTTAGCGCGCACGATACAAAAAATCCCTAACACTCAATAAAGCAAAGAAAACCGGTAAAATGTAAACGTCTCTATTAATATCTAAATGAATGTATACACTATTATAGTATTCTTTTTTTTGGAAGAAAAAAGGTAGATTTCTATCATTCGCCACGAAATAATCTAGATAAATTACAGTACCCGTCGTTGTTTACTTTGATTAAATTGTAGTCGACTGGCGGAAGATTAGCCGTAGTCTCGCAAATCGAGCGAGAAGAGCGTTTTCTCGATTTACATAAAATGGACGAGGAAGATGGCGATAGTGTTTACATTCGATACTTCTTATTTCATTGATCATTAAATAAATACTTCATAGTTTTATTTCATAAGCACCTTTTAGTAAAGCAAAGATGTACGGTATAATTAGATTCGAGAATAACTCGAAACTATTAATTTCAATTTTTTATTATTTTATTTTATTGCTAGTGTAAACGCATCGTCGGGTACCTATTACATAACACGAGAGAGGGCATAGAGATTGTACTGAGGAGACATATTTGGTGCTAACTTGTTGGCTTGGCTTATGTGGTAAATCTAATTATGTGGTAATCTTTAATCCTTTGAAAGCCTCGGCAAAAAAGTGGGAATCGGTTAGTTCGGCGATTACTTGTTTACCGGCGGAACCCCTGGTCGTGTATCCTGAGAAATGCTTTAAAGATATGCCCGAGTTTATCTTTCCAACTAATAATCATAAGTCCACACCTAAGGTGGCATGTAGCTCCCACTCCAAACTGGTCTCACGTAAAACAAAGATGTTCAATGGCCTGAACCATTAGCTGCAATCAGGAAATGGCTTTGTTTTTTGTTATTACCTACTTAAGCAATGTGATAGTAAAAAATGATGAGTAAGTATTCATAAAGATAATTAACCATCAAGTGGTTATACGACAAACACGTAAAACAATACCTATCAACATCGTCAGTCAGCCACCTATTAAACATTGGTAAATGTTCATCAATACGGATGTTCCCTTAATCACTCGAATTCATCCCGGTTCCGTTATTGACGTGAGGTTCCGCCATCTGGTCGACGATTGAACACAACACAGTATAATTCACTTAAATTAAAACAAATTCGTGTTTACCGAACAAGCTATTTTTTTGTGATTGAAATTCAGGTAGTTGTCAAAGTAACAGCGTCAATCCGTATACTGTCCAACTACTGATGCACCTACTCATCACTTCACTGTCAAATATGGGACTGTCATTAGGTATAACCGAACAACTATAAAAGAATCTTCACCAATTCCGATCAGTCTCAATCAATAGAATCTATCCCGGCTCGGTTAATTTCTTTAAAGTTCTATCACCTGGTATATAATGAAACAACACGATACAGCTAAAAAAAGACGTGAATTATAGCAAATGTTAAACTCTCACAAACTAATTATTTCCTGTTAGAAATTAGCCGTAACACGTTTCCCGTGTATAATTTTGATGTACATACACAGGTAAGTACGTTCCGTGAACACAATATCTATAAATATTGATGATGTAGAAAGCTATTATGTTCCGACATATAACCGAAAAACGTTTACTACGAGCAATTTACGATGAAAAGACATGCGATTAACTTTTCTGTTTTGGAACAGTATCGAAATAACACAATGATTATACGAAATTGACTCAAGCACCGAAGCTCGCTACGGTCATTTTATTTATTTTCCATCGTCATTTACTGCATTCACGTTACAGAACACCAAATCTTATTTTATATGTATTTTTAATATTGTATGTCTTTAGCAACAATAACATTGAAGTGGTTCTTCGGTAGTTTTATCATCACAGTGGTATACGTATTTTACGAGGTCAATGTTGCGTTGCAGCGGAAATGGGCCGGCACGACCGGGGAGGTACCTCTCGCTCACCTGAGACCGTCGTAAAGTGACACCTACGGTGGGGATACGGCCCATTGGGTAGGGGAAGGTATAAAGTAGGGCAATGCATCTGCATAGTAATTATGCTGATGTTCATGGGCGTCGGTAGTCGTAGAAAGGCACCGCGATCGCTCGTTTGTCCCGCTATATAATAAAATAAATTTAAAAAATACAACAAACTTTTCAGTGGTCAATCTTATGAAAATATTATATGTTTTTTTTTTACTAAGTTTGAGAATATTTGTTAACATAACATTTTGAATATTGTGTATGGGACACAAATGCCTTTCTCCGGCCCGGCTAAATAGCATTTACGTTCTTCTAATAAATCACGTCGACTTTTAAAACATGAAGCGGAGGAATTTCGCGAAAAATTAAAATTTCCTATCGTTGGAAACTTTCGATATTTTACGTGGCTTCATATCATCCTTCGTACACTACTATTCTTAAAAATAAAACCTTTTGCTAACAAATTTTTAAAGTTAATGTTTTGTTACACCATTCATCGTCGCATTGTAGGTCAAATATTCCTCTGAAATGTAAAGTGAAGCAAAATTGTCGCTTTTCATATGGCCTATGATAATTCTTCAGTTTTTAAAGCGCTTTACTAAACTGCGATCTAGTTTTCATATAGGAAGCGCCCACATAGTTGCATGATAGAAAGATATTTGTACATAATGTTACAATTGCTCTGCAAGCGGTAAGTCCGCCGTTTGGTCACTTGTTTGCTTGTATTGTATTTTTTTATATGCACAATAAAGTTTATTTAATTTCATTGCTTTCTTAACTACGATGTATATTAATAGTACATGACGTGAAAGGGACAGTAAGGACGCGTACACAAACGCGGTGGAGCCCGCATGGGTCGGTCAGGTGTAAAAAGCGCTTAATTACATTTCGATGCGTATTCCAACGTATCACGTACTTGCGCGCATTTAATTTGTTGTAATGTCATAAATTGATATACACTACAAATGGAAATGTTCATTTTTAAAATGGCAAATTTTCCATAGTAATTCTGTTTCCATAATCATAATTCATTATGAAACTCGAATGAATCGTTGACGACTTGTAATTTGCTCGTAACTGTTATACTGAGCTCGCGTAACTGCTGTACATTTAGAATTAACGGAGTCGACGGTAATTTTGAAGTATAAGGATTTTAACATTGAACTCATGCACCTCAGCTATGATCGTGAAATTTGAGTATAGAATCTACTAATAAGAATTTATTCGTGTAAGTTACTTGCGTTTGGTAAGAGAAACGTTTGCTGACTTGCTGTATTGCAGCCAGATATGAGCTTTTTTTGGAGGTGGTACCATGCTGCATTGAAGGAGATCCTCCTATGCAACGGAATTGGGCCGGCATGCCCGGGGAAGTACTTCTCACTCACTTTATACCGGCGTAAAGTGACAGCGTCGCTGTCCCGTTTCGAGAGGTTTGTGAGTAGATGGTGGCCCATTAGGGCCGGGGAGATGATAGGAGGGCAACGCATCTGCGTAACAACCATGCGAATGTCCATGGGCGTCGGTAGTGATCAAAAGGCTTCGATCGCTCGTATGCCCTTTTATGATATATTTTAAAAAAGTGTCAAGACATAGTAACAATGGATTAAATTAACGAGTCATGATAATAATGTTCACATTACACGTATGAAAATTTATACATGAAATTAAAAATATGAGTTCGCTAGTCACTCGCGTCCATGAAAATAAAATGCTTTTCAATGCAGCCATTGAAGTATGTTGCCGTGCAGCTGCATAAATTTACTGTAGGACGCTATTTGAATTATTGCATAACTTGTAAACACGCCCGAGACCAGCTACGCAGAAGCCTTCATTTTTTACTCAACGCTACCTTAAGAACGTCACGTTCTATCGCCGTCGAGGAGTGAACTGCGTGTACTTGTATAATTCAATTATCATCATCATTTCATTACGAACCAGAGTTGAAGGATGGTATAGATTACTGCGGCTATTGACAGCTCTGGTGGAGCAACGTAGGCATTGCCCCTTAAAAACAACACGCCAGCATAGCTTCGAATTGTATCTATGTATGTAGTATCAGAGATGGACATTATTGTAAACGTATTTTTATCCAAATACAGAAACTGTTTGTCAACTATTTAGTCTTGCTACAACACACATGTCTCTTCTAATGTTTTGCTTTGCTTACCGACCTTCTTGCCACTTCTTTAATAATGTCATCACGAACCTGGATATACTGTCTACATTTATGCCCTAATCTTTTCCTGTCTAGGGTACACATTATGTAGACGACACACAAAGTTATATAATAATGTTCCTTGCAAATACCCTAAGACACCTTCGCTCATGCTCAATTACTTCTACGATAACTACCCGCCCGATCGTGATAATGTCTTTCATAAGTCCGTTTCAATGTCACAACCATCCATGTGCTAAATTTCACGAGTCGGCGCTCTTTTTAGATCCTTCCTGTCGAATCAAGGTCACATTGTTCAGGTATAATAAGGGCGTCTATAGTTATATAACCAGTTATACTATAGTTATTTATTTGTATGCTTTAGTATTGCGACTGGTAAGACTTACCAGACACAACATGTCTGGTGTGCCTTGGCAGTCTGATTATGACGACATCATCATAGTCCGGAAGAAAGTCCATAAGAACTTGCGTCACAATCAACTATGTCAGCTGTTTGTAATTGACATCTATTCATGAACTTGATTATTCACACAATATGTTGATAATATTTTAAGTGTAGGGACATATAGGGTATGTTTAGTACCACCTCAGCAGCGTGCCAACGGAGAGTTGTATCGGGCTTCAATTTCACACGGTGCTAAATCTCGCTAGTCACGCGCCGATGAGCCCGAGTATTCCCTGGGGAATGTGGATTATTGGAGATCTCTGCACATTTTAAGCATGTGTTGTGAAATAGGTGGGCTTGAATTGAGTGCAAGATTACTTCTAGCTGGGGAGGTGCGAGCGCAACATGTCACGAGATCCTCTTATCATGTTTCACTGAAGAAAACAACGGTGCCCTCGCGATCTTATTCTGAACTATAGTCCGAATCATGGTCTAGAGTGAGAGGGTCAGCTGGACACCACAAGGGCTGCCATTAAAACAATGGCACTTGTTGTAAATCCTAAAATACACGTGCCACTTTACAATTCTCGACAGGTGTAAAGTAGACCTGTCGAGAATTGACCTATTTCAATCAGTCTTCTCAAATAGCGTAATCATCATTTATTTATGTCAGATTTTCTGCGGGTTTGATATTAATGTATTGTATGCCAAATCGACGTGAAACTCTTCCAAGAACATCTGCATCTATACATTTTATAAGTCAAACAAGTCCCCAAAATACTGGTTTTCATAATGTTTTTAATCCGTTGATAGAGCGATTCCCGAGGTATGTCTTAGAGTATAACCTGTTAAGGGAACAATCCAATCCCTTTAATCAAGGACGGAACCGAGCAAGATCGCTACTATAACATATTTTGCAGCATCTTTTTAATTTGTATATGTAACTCACACATGCTGCGATGTTGTAGAAAATTACATTTTTTTTTTCACGTAAAAGCGCCGAGTAAACATTGTATCGTGGAATTGCTGCATGTTCGCTCGGTTCATGCATCATCCATTTGTCTAGCCATTTCTGAATTTTCAATTTGACTAAAATATCGCAACGCTCCATTAATATATCGACGCGCTAAACATTGAAAATATCTGAGGTGTTAAAATGATATGTTATAAATGTTCGTGTATTGAATTTAATTTTTTGTGAGCGTGACTTTTATCATTATTAATAATAGTCGAATAGAATAATAATTTGTGTTTTGAACACAGTCTCAATGATAAATATGCAATTAAAACCCCAGCGTTACAATTTATGGTCTGAAGGTGCAGTGCGCTTGTTGCAGACAGTTTAGCGTCAATATGAGTCACTGATTAAAGCACTTACAAGTATTGTGGCAGCGAATTCTAAGTGGGTCCGCCCGACAGAGGAGGTACCTCTCGCTCACATGACGTAAAGTGACAACTTCGGTATCCCGTTTCGTGCGGTTTCTAAGTAGCCGGTGGCTCATTGGAGGCAAAGTAATCGAGTCGGTAGTTATCATAACGCTCCGACTGCTTATTTATCCTCCGATTATTATGACAAAAAAAACGAATGCTCTTACTGCATTTCATTCGAATCGGGCCAGTATGATAGGAGTAGTAATTACTCACGCTCGCATAGTCTCAGTGAGAAGCAATGGCCATACCGTTTTATACGATCAGCGAGCGGATTGAATGAAGGAAGACAAATGCGGGTCGTGAAAGTCCCATAGCTCATTGGGCGATGAGGTAAATGAAGCAGCGCTTCTGCATAGCCTCTGATTTTCTGAATTATCATCGGTAATCTTTAAGCACATCTCGTTTTTCCTAATGTGTAACAAAACCATCAAGCAAAAACATATAAACACGGTTGTTTTAGCGCAGCTATCTATTTCACAACAATCAATATTATTCAACGGAGCTTTATGCGGTCATAAACTTATGAAGCTCATAATAACGTGTTAAACTGTCAAATTACACACTTAGCTATATATACATAAGGTGCCAACTCAACTACCTCTTATTAATGCAACCGCTTAAATGATTTTCTCTCCTCTGCTAATCGCGTTAAAATATACATCCGCGCTTTATACGGACGTGTTTTTGGACTGGATTAACCGTTTAAACAAACCGAGCGGCCGGAACTCCAAATAAAGGGAAAACACTAACCGACGCTCCCGTTATTCTTCCAAAATTAACTCATAACGCCAAGAGCTGTTGATTTTTTTTCACCAACCGTAATCTGCTTTAACGGGCACGAGGCCAGTAGCTTTCGTAAATCGGCTGCACGCGAGTGCCGCGGAATGGGAATCTTTAAATGGTGAACGTACATTTTTAATGTCCTTTTAATGCCGTACTCCGCCCGATTGTGGCAACAATTAGCGTTGGAACGAGTTTATTAATGACGGATGGTTTTTGATTGTAGAACACCATTTTGTTATAGGCCATGACTTTTTGATTTGTGTCATATGTGAGGGTATGCTTTTATGGGACTTTTTGTGTATTCAAATCAAAACTGAAGGTATCGTAATTCTCAGGCTTTTAATTCTTCACTCGATGTGAGAGCGATCTGCTGAGCCAGCCTGCTTTAACGAAATTCTACTAAGCTTCTCTTTTAGCATACTGACTCTTTCTTTTACTTTGTCGGTCCCTTGACGGTGAGGAATGTTACCGCATGCGCGTCACCACTGTCCCCAATTCGGTGCTGTGTGCTCAGGGTAGGGCACCCCCAATAGCCTCTCTAATCTGGTCAGACCATCTCGTTGACCATCCACCAACTGACCACCTGTTTTAACCAGCTTCCCCAGTCTTTCACCTAACAAGAAAATAATATATAAAAAAACACGATGCTCAAATTCATTTTCCAAATAAATTGAGTATATGTGTAAGAATAATAAAAATTGTATTACAGAAAAATAAAATCTAAGATGCGGCCTCCGAAATAATAAGTTTGAATATGAACATACTCGGCGCCCACCTGGAAGATTCTGGGGAACAAAAATGCTAATATAAAGTCTTTTACTACCAGGCCTCCAATAACATAGCGAGCTTAGTAAATGTACGGGCTCAATTTGATTTCGAATAACATTTAGATCACAAAATATATGATTTGAGACAGGACATATGTTATTTATATAGTGATTTCGGTTTTTGTTACTATCTACACCTGAATGGTTACAATCTGAACTGTTTATGCTGATTATTTTTTATATTATATACGACCGGGGAGGTATTTCTTGCTCTCATAATACCGCCCTAACATTTCAGTGTTACGTTTCGTGCGGTTTGTGAGTATCCGGTGGCCCACTGGCGGGAGAGGACAGTAGGGAAACGCATCGGAATAGTAATTATGTGGATGTTCATGGGAATCGGTAGTCGTAAAAGGATTTAATTGCTCCTTTGCCCCCATTTCCATAAAAAATGTAATATACGGGAGTGCCTTTGCTGCACTGCAGCCTAGTCGACTGGGTAAATAACTCTCGCTCAGAAGATAACATAATGGGGTCCCGATCTGTTCGTTTTGTATGTAGCGGGTGGTTTATTGAGCAGGATATAGCGAAGGGCGTATTTGCATAGCCATGTGGATGATAACAGGTGTCGGCAATCCTCAATGAGTTGCGATTTCTGGTTTGCCCCATATTTTTCTAAACACATAGTGTGCCTATCGAAATTAAATTTTAGCATCGGTTTATATCATATGAAGGTAGGACTTCATTCTTATAAAGCCCAAACAAGTTTTTCTAGTCCTTGGTTACACCATGTGTAAAGTGGTGATGGGCCGCCATATCAAGAAAAGTAACTTACCGTCCCTGATATAGAAAATTAAAAAAATATCAGGCCCTATTTGTCCTCTTCTTATAACTCTATAATTACTACGCCTAAGGATGTAAGACTTTTTTAAATTTATTTAATGTTGAAAAAAAAATACTCATTAAAGGCTAAACTGCTGGCGTAGTTTAGAGCACGTCAAGTTTTATAAATCCGGTAAAAAAAAATAATTTAAAGTTTTAAATCACAAATGTGTTGGTAAACCACTGATTTACCATAGCACATCAAATAGGTTGCGTTGCTGTTTACATTTAGCTGACAGGCATGTTCATTCCATGCACGAAAAGTTTTGGCCGAGTCGTGTCAGTTGGGTGCAAACTTCCCGAGCTCGGACATCAGAAGCCGGAGTAGGTACAGTTACACAATAGAATAAAGTAGCATCGGAAACTCGTTGGAGTTAATAAATAATACAGAAACTGAATGACATGCGCAGAGTGCGGCTCGGAGTCTGTTTTGACTGCAAATATCTGCGCCGGATGTCTGTCTGTACTTTTAGACACGGACCGTGACTGCGCTCTGGATAAGCTATTATCGAAATTCAAAACCGTATTTGAACAATTTCAGTTAGTCCACTATAGTTTCGCAACGGACTATTATATTCTAATGGCGATATTTATAAGGATTTATTGCTGTATGCTATTTATTCCGGTAAAAGTAATAGATGTAATTTGATGTAGTGTTGCAGTAATACTGATTGTTGGGACGAGTCCTGTAGATGCATGTATATCTTCTGATCATATCGGCCTCTAAATACCCGGCAAACGATGGTTTGTCGCGACGGTAGGGCTCAGTAGTCCAAGGTGCCCTCAGATATCTATCTGAAGGCACCTTGGACTACTGAGCCCTACCACCCCCCTTGCCAGGTACGTGAAAGGGCATCTGCCCTTTCACGTACCTGGCAAGGGGGAGGATGGTAATCTTATCGCATTGCACTGACCTTATTCAATGGTGCGGGACAATACTTTTGTTGAGTTGGCGTAGGTTTGGGCACTGACGACTGACTGACTACGGTTGAGGTGTTAACATTACCGGAACACCAAAGGCGGCACTTACGGTGGTATTCGGCACTACCCCGTACCATGAGCTCTAAACGCCACTGAACCCAACTCAGGGTCAGTGACGTCAGATAAATATTTCCCCACATTATAAAAAGGGTCATCTGTTTATCGCCTTTAATTTGTAACCAATCCTCTGGAATTAATAATACGAGTAATAATAGGCTAATAGGACTAAGGTACCTTCTGGTCATACCTTCTGACCCTGATAGGTAGGACCAACAGTCCGTTTACTATGATTTGCCACCATTGCAACTAGAGTCCTTATGGTCTCCAGGAATATTGGAAATCTACACACGTAAATCTGAGTCCTGTCGTCGAGGGCCGAGTTGTATATATCCGGAGAGCTACCATATACATATTTCTTTATACAGGTCTTAGCCTTGTCAACGGTAAGCTTCGACATATATTCTTATTATAAATAACGTATTTGTACAATTTCAGTTAGTCCAGAATACCTTTGCTATATTTTAAAGACTTTAATATTCCAAAGGCGAAGGATTTATGGTTTGCTACTTATTCCGGTGTTAAGAAAAACTGGAGATTAAAGCTTTTTCAACAAAGAGGCATCTTTTTCCTTAATTAGCCAAAGTACACTTTCTAAATATAAATTAATTATAAATATTAATAAATACTTAATGCGTAATAATTAATGTCTTTACAAAGACTTATAATAATATATGTGGACTTATCACACTACGTTTGCCTAGACCTAAGTACCACAAGGGCTTATGTTACAGGTACTAGAAAACCGAAATATATATAATATTTAAATTTAAGATTCTTATATATATATATAATATTTAAATTTAAGATTATAGAAATACATAGATAAACACCGATGCCCTAGGTAGGATTCGAGCCTACGACCTTTGGCGTAACACGCGGGCTAACCGCCACGTTATCAACTGAGCCGGCCGGTTGTAACTTAAACTTCTAGTTTGAAATGAAATGAAATGAAACCAAACCTTTCTCAAGGTTAATATTAATATATTCATATAATTTTTCCCTAATATATATCTCTACGATTTCTCTTTTGTTATTCAGCCCATATATTATGCCCTATCTAGCTATCTAATGAATATGTTTTTAATGATTCAAAACAAACTATTTGTCATTAGACAGTAACAGTGCGTAATCTTTGTCACAAGGAACAGCCAACGAAACACCGCGTCCAACGGATTTCGGGTTTCTAAAGTGAAATAAACTTTAACTTTCCAACTTGATTTAGCCTGTCAGTCGTAATAAGCTGCACCTAAGAGGATTAGCCGGCGAACCGAAATACACAAGTGGCACAGCAGTAAAAGTAACTAAAGTGTTTAGTCGAGCGAAGCCATTGAATAAGCATAAATACAGTTTATAGATTAATTAGAGGGACGTATGGAATTGTTGCGTATCCATAGAGATATAATTGAACGTACTCAATCTGTTTTACTTTAAAGTTTTTGCTAAATACTTCATGTTATGAATATCTGTGATGTGAAAAAGTGTTATAGCTGAATTATAATGAATTTACGAGATTAAAAATCAATGAGAGTCAACAATTCCAGAATCAAACAATTCTAGGTTGAGGTAGTGCCTTGCTGTATAGGATGAGGTAGTGCCATGCATGGTGCATGACACTACATCCTCTTATGCAACGGAATTGGGCCGGCACGAGCGGGGAGGTACCTCTTGCTCACATAATACCGCCGTAAAGTGACATCTTCACTGTCGTCTTTCGTGCAGTTTGTGAGTAGCCGGTGGCCCATTTTGGCGGACAATGCATCGGCATAGTAGTTATATGAATATTCATGGGCGTCGGCAATCAAAAAAGCAAAAAGGCTCCTATTTCTCGTTTGCCCCCTATTCTATAAAAAAAAGAATTAGGGGTGGCGCGAGTTAATTACTAAATTAATTTTATTATTATGTCATATTAAATCCTCATATGCTGATGCGTTCCACTCCTTCAACGTAGCCGTTCGTGAGTAGCCGCTGGCCGATGGGGGAGGTCCCTTACAAACAGCAGGATACGCAACCGCTTAGCTGCTACTTTACGACGGTGTCATATGAGCGAGATGTACTTCCGCGATCTTACCAGCCCCAGTTTACAACAATGCACCATGACAATATCTCCTATGCCGATGCGTTCACCTCCTCCCCGCAGTTGGCCACCGGATACTCACAAACCGCACGAAACGTGACAGTGAAGATATCACTTTACGGCGGTATTATGTGAGCGGGAGGTACCTTCCCGTTCGTGCGCGCCCAATTCCGTTGCATAGGAGGATGTAGTGTCATGCCCCATGCATGGCACTACCTCTAACAAAACTATCATTCGTCATTTACAATCAAGTTATTAATACATTGTTTTAAGCTTTCACGATATGTATTCATATTCGAGATTTGTTGTCGAGGCAAATACTTTGGCTAAAATAGTACGAGATTAAATCCTTAAGTCCCGTATATTTTACTTTTAATACTGTATATTAAATTATAATCAGGTTACATTCAGCTCGTTTGCCCGTGCATTAAACAAAAGTAGAGTACTATCTAATACCGGGCGTAACCCATACCACATTAAGATCTAAAATATGAAGCCGTGATGGATAACATTACGCCATTTTCAATTTAGACAGCGGGAATTATCTAAGGGAAAATAATATCCGAAAAGGCGAGAACTTTAGCTGCACTTAGAGCCGTAGGCCCAACGTGTGTTGGTTCCCACGAGCGTCTATCTCCTATTACGCACAAGAAACTCATTTTTCTCTCGGAATTAAACAAGCGATAAAATTCATGCGACGTCGCATGAAAATGTGCGTTACCTGCCTTGCATATTTATGCGTTCCTCAGTAATGACGTTTGCCGAGCCTCCCTAGCAAAGTTTCATTACGGCTTGTCTCCGTGCGCGTTAAAACAGACCCTACTTTATAAAATCTGTGTCAAACGCTTGTCGATCGTTCCGCAGTTTGCGAATAAATGGTGTTCTTGGTAATAAAACGTTCGGATTATTTCAGGTGTCCCAGACGGTGGCGCACAGTTTAATTAAATGTACAGAAACTTATCAACTCAGATCCATGTACTGCTGAATATATTTTCAAGTTCTTTGCTGCTTCTTCTTGATCATTATCAGCCCCTATCTGACCACTGCACGGCATAGGCTTCTTTCAATGAACACCCAACGACCGATCTCCTGCTACGCGGACCGGGGACCAGCTACTGCACGGAGATCGTTGTCTTAACATGTACTATATGAAGGTATGAATTTGCCCGCTTCTATCTATCAATTTCATAACTTTTTTTATAGCACGAGGGGACAAACAGATATATAGAGAAATCGGAGCCTTTTGATGACTACCGATGCCCATGGACATTCGCATGATTGTTACACAGATGCGTTGTTCTCTTATCATCCCCCAATGGGCCACCGGCTACTCACAAACCGCACGAAACATGAAAGCGACGCGGTTGCTTTACGCCGGTATAAAGTGAGTGAGAGGTACTTACCCAGTCGTGCTGGTCCAATTCCGCTGCATAGAAGGAGGTCGTGCCATGCACCGTGCATGACACTACCTCCTCCTATAGAGCATGACACTACCTGTAGCAAAACATTCACAAATGTGCTATAAATACTTACTTTATTTTGTTTCAAAAGATTAAGTTATCGTAGAAACAAGTAAAAATGTATCAATGAATATTCAATGTATAAATAATGTAAAACGTATATTATTAACCAAATCGAATAAAACCTCCTTCTCCTTGAAGTTGGATAAAAGTGTCTGCGTAGGATAATTTATTTTAAACGAGCGTTTAAATAAAGCTTCTGTTCACGTTAACTTCACCAACTCTATGAACGTGAATGCATAAGTCGACACTTAGCATTACCCCCGACTTTAACGTTCAATATCATACATCTTAGCTCCGGGGGGTAAATATTGTTCTTAATTTAAATCTAGTTAGTGTAAGTGCGCACCGTGAGCCAGAGAGGGCGCCCGAGCCGCAAGGCGCACGTCGCATCGAATATTTCAGAGGAAATAGCCCGAAATATACTCGCAATGGTTTGCCCTAATCTTGAAGCCGACTCAAGTATGGCACCTGCAGCCAAATTCGTTCCAATTAGAAGGAATTAGAGTTCGCGTAGCTGACTGAGCAGCAAATGATGCGGTCCCCACTTGACGCGCGGCGACACTCGCTACGTCTGCACGTAAATAAATTTAGTTACTGCCAGTATAAGTGCATCCCATTAGCAAATTCTTGTCTTTATACTATTTTAATTAAACTGGCTGTAGTCTTTGTTTCCGTCACAATGTCTAAGGCATTAAAAATTGTTAAGACTAGCAAAATTGTTCGTTTTGGCTTTTTATCAGTATAGTGATAAATCTAGTTTTTTTAATTATATGATGTCAACTGCAATTTTATTAGCATATTTTTAGGAAAGCTTTTTTGTGACAGCACCCACAGAAACTTGGGAGGTGACCGTGTTGGCATACAATGCTTTAATAAGGGATAAACCAATTCCTGGCGACGGTTTTTGCTCCTGTTATTCAGGAACGAAGCCGGGACGAACTATTAGTACATATTCTAAAACAACGTCCACAAATCCTGTCTGTACTTACACATATTTCCATAATTTTCATACGGTTTTCACCAACGAATGAAACGTTTTAATTGAACATTTTGGTGTATTTGTTAAAGTAGCAATCCAGCCTATGTCAATCGCGAGCGAATCCGTGGCTTATCGCTATCATAAATATAAGTCCAACAAAATCGTGCACAAAGATATCAGTACGTAAATGGTATTCAAGTTATGTGCAGCAACGCCCACTGCGAGTAGGAATACTATCGGAGCGTGGTGTCGATTCACTTGCACCTAAGCTTTCGAACTTGGTACAAATAGATTCAATGATCTTGTACCGATACCGTGTTCGTAAATTGATCCCGCACTCACCTATGTGCTGTTACTACTTGTGATGCAACCATATCGTATATCAATTGATTAACTAGCATATTATATCAATTGATTAAATAACTAATATCATAAACGCGAAAGATGGTATGTGTTCGATATTCCCTCAGACAAAAAGAATTAACGCATTTGGCTTGAATTTGATATAGGTATAGATAACAATCTACAATGACAAAAAAAAAATCAGCCTGGAAACAAAGATCACAAAAAAAAATAACATGAAAATAGCTTTATTCAACATTTGCTGCAGCAGCCAGCAGACGTCCACTGTTGGACATATGTCAGCCCCAAAACAAAAAAGTAATGAAAAAAAAAAACGAATAAATTAATAAAATAAATGAAAATGAAATATTAATACTATATTTAGGGAAACAACCTGTTTCCTGGTCGATCGAAAGTTGGTATAATGATATTAGTGTATTGAAAGATTTTACATGGTCAATGAAATCCAAAAGGATACGTTTTACATATTGAACAGGGACTATGAAAATGAAATTCACTAAATTTGGTTCTTTCATAGGTGTAAATAAAAAAAATGTGCCGCATGTTTAATTTAAATACGTCGATTGGCGCAACTTATGCATGAAAATATCCACTGCTTCAACATTTCAGGCGGGCAGTGCCGTAGGAAAAAGCTAGTTACATAAAATACATACAGCATAGTTCATAAGTCTGTTCCATTTTAGTTCGTTTCTAAGTCAATCACGCAACAATGGCTAAACGGATTTGTCTGAAATTTAGCACGCAAGCGCACACGGGGATAATCGCTAGTGTGGAAATGAAAATATATTGTATTTTCATTAATACTCTGAGGAATAAAAATATATGAAAATTATAAATTGTACGTCGATCTAAATTTGGCAAGGCACTTCTGTATGCGGATTATCTCAAATCGAATGGCAAATACTGGGCGAGACTAGTTATCAGTACGTATTGCAGTCGGAATAAATACCATTTTTGCATCCTTTTATGTATTTGTGTTCATATAGCACGAGACACTGTTTTTTTGAGTGTTCCGGTGGCATAAGGAATGACTAGCTGTTAGGTGGTCAGCTGCTAAAAGAACCTAGACACCTAACCTAACCTAACCTAAATATATGCGATGGCGTCCACGAGGTTTATAGGGTTCGGTTCATCAGCGAGCACCACATACTCATCATAAAACCAAGGTCTGGTAGTAATGTTTAAGTGTACGCTTTTTGAAATTGCATCTTTTCCGTCATAACTGCTCCTCTGTATCAGCTAATACTCTTGAAGATGTGATTGAATTTTAATCTTTGTGGTAGGCAATTATGTTTCAGAAAAAGGTTTAATCATATTTGATGAAAGAATATAAAAAAACACCTATTTCTGAACACCATGCCAACTTCGTCATCATCATCTTCATTATCAGCCCTTGTGGGTCTACTGCTAGACATAAACATCTTTTAATGAACGCTACGACGGCCGATCTCCTGCTACTCACACCCATTCCGGACCAGCTACTGCACGGAAATCGTCTTGCCACCTGGTGAACGGTCGACCAACACGTTTTCCGAAACACGGCCTCCACTCCAGGACCTTAGTGGCCCATCTGCTATCTGATCTTCTTAGTGTGTAACCAGCCCATTGCCACTTCAGTGAGCCTACTGAGGTAGCATAAAAAAACATTTGTCATTCCTTGTTTTAATCTTAAGCAGTCAAACAAGAATTTAATAGTATTGTTTGACTACTTTAGTCCGAATGATGTAATTGAACAATCGTTGTAGCAGCTGAAGGTATATAAAGCGACATGCTACTTTTCAACCAAAAGTGATATCCCACTAATGTGCTTTCTCCTGTAATCTTTTCTTGCGATGACACGCTTGAATTTATTACTACTCTAGTGAATTTTGTGTTGTATAATCTGAGGATTAGGGTACATTTTAGTTCGCTGAAAGAGTTTCGACATAAGCTAATTTGAAATTTAAATGCGGCGATGTCAATCTTTATCGTAAGGGAAGTCGAAGTGGGGAGGGGGGGTTAAGGAGGGTGCGCCACTGCGTCGATTGTAATCACGCTAATGGTCCCATATCAAAATGTCACATTCGTATGATATCGATGTTTCGTTGTCAATTTTGCGTGGCTGCGATACACGTCATGATTTTTAGCCACTTCGATGGCAAAAATCTGACAGTTACACCGCTCGTGTAGTGGTAATGCGACAAATTGTATAAAAGTTTTCACTGAAATAAATTGCCTTTTGTTATAAATGTATTATTTTGAGGCGTTTCACGTAAGCTCCTTATTGCCATTGTTTGCTATTTATGAACATTCCATTACACCTGTGAAAGCTGATTAATACCTTTGGATGTTCACGGGACGTGAACTTGAGTCTTGTGAGTTTTTCGCCAGTAAAAAAAATTCATAAAGATATTTTACGGCTCTTTTTGATTCTGTATGCTAAGGCTGTTTACAGAGATGTATATTTTAAATCGAATTTATATGCTTGAGACTTATTACCTACATGATAGTGGACAACCAACACCGTATTTAGCTATATTGTATCGGAAACATTTAATAGCTTTGAACAATAATATCATCATTTCACTTGAAACTTAGCTAAATTGTTGTAAACTTTACTGCAAGGGTTTCCAAAGAGATGAAAGATTTTATAATACTTATTTTATTAGCTGTACAAGTCAGTAAAACAAGAAAAAAATCCGCAAGCATCCCCAAAAAATAACAATTAAATTTAATGAAGCTGCTGTTAGGAAATCTTCTATAGCAATTGAAGTTTTATTGCAAACATTTCAAAAGATATTAGGAAGCACAGAGTCTACCATTTATTTATCAGAAAAACTTAATAAGATTGTTTAAAGCTGGGAGTTCGTTATTATGAAACTTCTTAAAGTATTTTAAAATAAAAACGAGCGGAATCACGAATTGAGCAGTCTTTCGTTGCTTCATTTTATTTTTCTATCGACACAGGCTGCCGGCTAGCCGCTGACTGCGATCGCTTCCATTAAAATAACTCGTTAAAATTTATCATCGAACCCGCTTAATCGCTTTAACGCCACCATCTGGGGTTTTATGATTTTTCTGCAAGCTCTTGTATACTTGGCGGTTATTTTAAAACATAACCAAAATTATTCAGCCTTCGGCCACTGATTATGCATAATATTTATTTTTATTAGGTATATTTACAAAAAAAGAAATTGCGAAAAATCATAAGATATATAGTCATATAGATATACTTTACAGTCCAATTCGATATACACCGCTCGTACCGGTCGAGCGTTGAAACCTTACATATAGTTACACAGCTATAAGACATATGACTGACGGAATGACAAACTCACACACCGCTTACGGAAACGAGCCCGGGTTCGAATCCATAAGACGTGAGCTTAGATAAAAGTAGAAGTAATAAAACGCGATCTTAGAGAGCTCTAAAAATAAAAATTAAATCATTATCACGGCTTCTAGCCGATTTGAAGCGCAAATCGACCCCACCCGTCAGAGGGTGGGGGAGGAGGCCTGCCTCCTCTGACAAGCCAAACCGAAAGACGAGCTCAACTTTTCTTAAACACGTCCCGTAACATTAAACGGTATCGTGCGCGCGCCGTCCCACTTGCGTGGGGAGGGGGACCGCTCCCCCTTTTCGGTCACAAAAATAACCACGATAGGGTAATGTCCACTAAAATTCCGGTTTGCTTCTTCCCATCTGCAGGAAAGGAGGGGGGTCTGTCCCCCTATCGTCCACCTGTAACCAGAAGACAAAAAGTCTTCCGTAATCAGTCGAACTGTTAGGGCTGGACAAGTGCCGCCAATCAGTAGTAGGTCCCTCCGAAAAAAAAAAAAAAACTTTACAGTAACTTCTAATGCAATTATGTGACGCTTACGATATCGTAATACGAAAACGGCGTAGACTGCTCTTATGCTTACAAAAACATAGTATTTTTTTTTAAATATGATATAATATCCGGTGTACCTGACATTATTATGATTATTCTAAAAAAACCTCCTAAAAGGGCAAAATTATCAAATAATGCTTACAAAAACACCGTAACAAGGAAAAGGTGCACAAATTCCAAACTCTTTATCTAATTATATTAAAGTAAAAATGAATATTCCCTGGGTGCAAAATCCAATTTAATCAAATTTCAGTGGATTTTCTTCACCAACTTTATTCTGCGTCGCACTCAAAAGATAATTAAATAATTAAGAATGTATGAGTGACGCTGTAAAACCGTATCTCTGATATTGTAATAATGCAGTCCTCTTGGGCGGGATCCTTTAAATTATTCTCTCACGCTTGGTTCATAATTACGCTGACATGGAGTCCTGCGACTAGCGAACCTATTTTATATAACTTAATAAGGATCCGTCGAAAATATTGCTGCATTAATTATTGACAAATTTCAAAGTGAATGGATATTGTAATAGTGAATAGCGACTTGATTCAATTACTGTATTGTAGTAATTTTAACATAGACTGTTCATGGTGTTGCGCTAAGCATGTCCAACCACATACATGAGGTCCCGGGTTCATATCTAGGTCAGAATATACAAAAAATATTATTTGGGTTTTTCAATTTCCTATCACTCTGATTCTCTAATATTCTGATTCGCTTGTATTCGCTGCGTTTCTTTCATCAGGTAATTAGTAATAAATCTAATTTGCACACTACGTTATGATTACCCCTCCTGCATAAACTTACAAACTACGCTCATTAATCACCCCTTATCACCTTGTCTTCGTAGGTAAAACCTTAATGTGTGTAAATATTAGCAAGCCTGTACATTCTGTTAGCTGTGAAAACGGAAACTATTTAGATCTTTTTTATATTAAAATATTACATTAACCTGTGAATTAATTTGAGTTTCCTATCGCCTAATAGATGGGAATAATGGATGAAATCATCTCTCGTACGGTAAATAAGTCCATGATTTAAGCGGTAGATATTATCACTTTGTTAAAACCTAAAAGAAATAAGTTTTTATGTGTACTTGATCTTGTGTTTCATCGTCATCCTAAAAGGCACTTGGATACCGACATAAATTATCGCATTATAATAATTCCATATCCTGAATTACCAAATTGAACAGCAATCCAAAATATTTATATCGTAGAGGAAATAAGAACTTTCTCGTGGACGTCATATAGCTGGAGAGATTGCTAAGATTTGTTTTGCTTTCCGCTTTACTGGAGGGAGGAGGAAGGGGGGGGGGGTTAAAGTATGTAGCAATCGGATTTTCATACATTTCTAATAGTATTGGTGAAAGATACCAACGTCTCATTAGGACCTTTCCTTAATAATTTGCTTACACCGTGTACACTTAGCCCGATTAAATCAAATGTGAAATCTAACAATTCAAATCCCTTGTTTTGCAATTTGGTAATGACGGGAAGCAAATAATTATGGTAATGCTTAGCAACGTTAAAAAGAGCAACGGGAGTCGAAACGAAATGTTTTACCTCTAAAATGTCAAAGGTACTGCGAGTTTATATTTTGCGTTTATAACGGTCACCGGCGCGTCGCGATACGAGAAAAAAGAAGGGCGAGCGTTCACTGCCGAGAGAAAATCTGAGAGCTTAAACAGTGCCACGTATGAAATAGTAGAGCTCGGTTACATGAAAAAGACGAAAGGAGGAATCGAGTGACAGCGCCGTGGCCGAGGATTTTCAGTCCGATGCTTTTTTGCAGGCGGGATTTTAGGAATGGACAGAGCAGCCGTACCGGGAATTTATCGCCGGCGCTCTCCGCAGAGACGTGCGGTCCATGATTAGTTGGGGGCGGGACGGTTGAGTGATTTTTTTCGTGGTCGAGTCATTAACTTAAAATTAGCTATCCGGGTTTCTTGGTAATGTACGTTCGCTCCTTTAATACGATATCTTTCAACACCTTTTCATCATAATATATGAAAATTGCGTAGCGCAATGCTTTTTACAACAAAATAATTTAATCCATGTTAAAACGACTATCACCAAAACTGGGAGTAGGTTACTGGATACGTTTGGAAAATATTTTTTCAAATAATTGTTTTTTTACTATAATAATAACTCAAATAAAATATGTTTCATAACAAATTGAACAATAAGGCTCTTAAATATTGATCCACTTTTGAAAGATCCTTTGAACATTAATAGAAACTAAAGGTTATCAATATACCGTGGCTTTAAACTATCGTATATTGCTATTTATTTTAATTTAAAAACAAACTCAGGAAGAACGCGCTTGGCTTTGATAAATACAACGCGCAAACCCTTCAGTGTAAAAGTCATATGTATCCTGCGAACCCTCAATAAACAACCCAAATTAAAATAAAGCATTAATCCACAATTTTCCATTACAGATTGATCCAAAAGTGGCCTTCCCCAGAAGAGCGCATCCAAAGGTAAGACAAAATTTTATATCAACAAATAATTTACACCGGAGATTTACTCGGGTCATTCAAATATTACATCCTAACACTTCGCTCCGTTAGATTTACGGCTCGATGTTAATACAATGCGAACTACCCCTTTGTTTATTTTCAAATATTTACACAAAATATTATTTTAGGCTGGACGTAACTCTTCGCTATTAAGATGTTTCCCCAAGATGCATAAATAACTGAGGGCTATTAATTTAGTATTCGCGCTGCGATCCTGAGTCCGTCGCCGCTACTTCGTGTCCGTGTTATTGAATCCAGTTACAACGTATTGGGATATTTAAACGTTATCCTAAATTGTCGCTTAGTTTTGTAATCAAGGCCTTAATTAAATTTCATTATTGCATAAGATATGATAGCCAACTACAACCGCAACGCGGCTGCACATATGCTGTTGATATAAACTTCTCTAAGCACTTAGTCAACGAGCTAACATATAAGTGTACTGACAAAATCAACACTCTGATCTAAAACTTCTATACGCACGCTTAACATGTGGTGTAAGCTGACGAATGCATGACCAGTAGTGTTACGAAAACTCTGAACGGGCGAATGGAAGTTGAGAGGGTGATATCAGTTAGTGAAGATGGAAAGAGAGAGATTAAAATTAATTAAATCAAAAGTAAAATTAGAACACATTACACGAAAAGTATTTCGTGTAATGTGTAGGACAAAAAAACAAAGATGCGATTACACATTTTCTCTTTCTTTCTCTGATATACAGTTAGTTACGTATCGTATAACTAAAGAAGGCTTACATCGGTCTGTGGTCTAAAGCGCACATTTTTGTTCAAAATAGGATTTACAAAACTGTTTTTGGACAAAAATACTCTATCGCCACATATAATGTTAGCGTACCTCACAGTGTTTCTGTATCAGTAAAATTGATTCAACCTTATGGGTGTGACAGTAAATAAAACTATTGTATATTTTAAATTGCTTATAAAAATGAAACAAACTTTTCTTAACTTGGAGAGATAGTAATGATACCGAAATATCGTAATTAATAACATGGAAAACTGCCGCTGCCCTCCGCCTTATCAACGGTTTGTTTTGTTTTGCCGCCCTATCGGAGGAGAGTGTGTATACAGCGTATGTAATATAATATTTCAGGGGGAGATAGTGCCATGCTGCATAGCAGGAAGTAGTGCCATGCATGGTGCATGACATTACATCCTCCTATGCCACGGAATTGGGCCGGCATGACCGGGGAAGTAACCCTC
>JAFELO010008651.1:216840-235521 GCA_017140195.1 Eumaeus atala | reverse complement strand
CTATCGTGCAAATGTCCATGGTTGTCGGTAGTCCTCAAAAGGCTCCGATTTCTCGTTTACCCCCTTATGCTATAAAAAAATTGTGTAATTGGCTGGAATTATTTGAGATTTTGGTTATGCTTTTAGTCTGAGTACGCAATAATCTTTACGTCTTGTCGCCGTGTTTCTGGACACAAAAACTACTGAATTGATTTTTTTACAGGCGTGTGTAATTTGGTCTAACTTAAAGTATATTAAAATCATCTGTACATTCTTCGTCTTCTTCAGTGTGTTGAAAGCATCGAATAAATATGATTAAAAGTTTTATACTAAAAAAAAAGGAAAAACATGCTAAAGGTCAAATTCCCAAATTACTTGGATATACATGAAAGTATCCTGCTCTTAAACTATGAAATTAAAGCTAATAAGATTCAGATTTTATATTCATTTTATACGTAGAATAACGGCGCCTCTAGATTTTAAATTAAATATTCCTTGTCACTACGGACGTTTTAAAAGTTAAATCTGCACGATTTTTTTTATTTAATCTTTCGCTGACATAAAAATTAACTTTGTTTATGCGCTTATTTAAATTATGTTTCTGATGACTTTTATTTTGCTTTACGTAACTTAAAGTCATACTACTAATTAACTCGTGTTTTCAATACATAATATCTATAAATACGCAATAAAACCTTTTTCAATGAACTGTACTAATAGATATGTAATCAGAATTTTTCTTTCAAATTTTTTTGGAGTATTTTCATAAAAACCGACACTAATCACTTTATATATTCACAGAAATCAATAAATACATTCGCATTATAACTTTTAGTCCGAATATGGGAGCGCACTGCCTGAGCTTAAAGCATACAAGATGGCAGTGCCGGAAATGACTATGCAAATGAAATGCTATATTTACAAACGATAAAGTTGATTGAATGTATTGTCACTTGTTGATGGAAATTCAAGTGTTAATTACAAATGATTCCTTAAAAATAAAGTTGACGTAATAAAATATTGCGGCGACATAGAGGATTCTGATACTTGGTAGTTGAACATTATATGCATCAAAATTTATTATTTTCATGCAATAAAACGATACGCACACTACGACTAGCGCGATTCTTACACACATGTAACACATTTAAGCGATAAGTCTTTTGGTTTTTATTTAAGTACCTACATAAAGATTTTTATTCAATACGCTGTCAAATCAAATTTAGATCACTAGTTTCAAAAATATTTAAGAGGCATATGCGTCGCAGCCGGGACAGTGGATACTGGAGAGAGAAGAGCGAACTAACAGATTACAGTAACAGCGGCAGTGACAGTTTCCGGAGGTCCATGGACGGGGAGAAGGGGTGATAATGGGGCCGTCACTTCTGCACAACAACTGCTCGTTTGCCCTTTTAGATGAAATGCATATATATATATGTTATTTTTGTAGGAATGCAACCAAGACATCTTTATCTGCAAACTGATTGACAAGTTGCTATTTACAGTAGCTACTACCAAGTCTATCAGGGGCCGACGATATACTGAAGTTACAAGTTCACGTTTATAGTTAAACAAGTACCAATTTACACGCTATACCAGGAACATAAATTGGGTGCTCCCAGCAGAAAGTGCATAATTTCCGATCCAGACAATTATATTTGACGTATTTCCTCCCCCTAATAAGTATTAGGGATGCGCCGCCCAACGTGCAGCTATCGAAACATTTGTCCAAATAAAATTAATTTTACTGGCTACGAACTGACAGATATAGTATATGTACCAAAAATTTAAAGTATATTTGGACAAACGAGCAATCGGAGTATTTCAACGACTACAGACGCCCATAAACATCAGCATAATTATGCCGATACGTGGACCTACTTTTCAACTACCCCGCCCCCCTCCCCATCGAGCCATCGGCTACTCACGAACCGCACGAAACGCGACACAGCAGGTGTCACTTTACGGTATCGAGTGAGCGAGTGGTACCTCCCCGGTCGTGCCGGCCCGATTCCGTCGTATAGGAGGATGTAGTGTCATGCACCATGCATGGCACACGGCGACATGCAATACGACACCTTCCTGAAATGAGGAAATTACACCAATATTTTTATAATTATAACTAAGATTTCATAAATAACTATATTATAAAGGTACATTACAAAATCTGTAAGAGTATCATCATTATAATATCCTCTGGTATTTTTTCAGTTCTTAACACAATAAACGTAAATAACTTTAACCTTGAAGTTGCCTTGGAGTCTCTTCTATATTGTTCTTTATGGATTACAATATGTTACATATATAATTTTATAAAGAGGAAACATTTCATTTTTCGTATGTTTTTCTGTTGAATGGGCTCTGAAACTACTGGACAGCATTGAAAAGTTTTTTTACCATGAGAATGCTACATTATATATTGTCACCAATAGAGCACATAACATTTCCTAAAACGATAGAGATGATTATGAAAACTTCGATGACGTAATAAAGGTGTGAAAATAAACAAAGAAATTCCTTATTTAGCTGTAGAAAGATTATAAACAACTAGTTGTCTGGACTGACAGTGTTCTGTCACAAATTGAATTGATTGTCATGTAATGTTCAAGAGACCGAAATGTTTGCCATATTTTGTGCCACCGCGCGAGGCCGGGATGGATAGCTAGTGTTATATACATTTTTTGTTGAATACATTTTTTTATAATACATCAAATTATGCTAAACTATATTAGGCTGTAACTTTACTTTAGCTTAGGTGGGATGGAGATTTTCAATTTTCCCGGACTCTTCGTCAGAATCATTATCTATAGCCAATTAACTGTTTTACATCGATAAAT
The DNA here is from genome assembly GCA_017140195.1 of Eumaeus atala. Taxonomy (NCBI): domain Eukaryota; kingdom Metazoa; phylum Arthropoda; class Insecta; order Lepidoptera; family Lycaenidae; genus Eumaeus; species Eumaeus atala. The sequence continues at coordinate 232,705 of JAFELO010008651.1, read as the reverse complement.
ATCTCTTGTTATGATGATCGTCCGTGTTATCACCGAAACCATCCTCTTGAGTCTCTGGTTTTAATGAAATTTCGCACGAATATCTAACTTTGTCCAATTAAAAATAATCTAGGCTATATTTAATTTTATTAGATGACCGCAATATCTTGATTGACATAGCATGGCCCGTTACTTAATTTCATATAGTAGTGGAACAACGTAATGAGATAATAATATATAGCACTTTTATAGTTTTTTATTCGGTTCTCTGTATTATATTGTGACAACTTTGAGAACAAATGAATGTAATTAATAGTCCCCCTAAGAGTGTAACTATACTCATTGATATTCATTTTTTAAACATGGTTCATCTGTCAAAATGTTATGCTTTATTCTTTTGCTTAGTATTAAGCAGCTTGTACATTGAAAAGTAGAATATGGGAATTGTACTTTTCCCATCTTCAATAAAACATATTTTTATCATTACAGTTAGCTGCTGAACAAGATCTCTGTTGACGATAAGATTGCTTATCTGAGTGCTTGCTTGGATTAGATATCTTTGATATTCGTATATTATTGTCATCCAATGTCATCGAGGTGATCTTTGATTTTCTCAAAATATACTGAATAGATTTTCATGTAGCTTTTACCAATGGATAAAGAGAACCATGAAGATCTAAGTATATAAATCATTCACTGGTGTAGCCAGGGATGGAGCGATTCTCTCTAAAAATTTAGGTGTATAATTCATTCACGGGTGAAGCCAGGGCGGATCGCTAGTGAAAATATATTTTGAATTCATCATAAAAAGATATGAACATGAGTGAAATTATTATAATATACCTTACCTATACCTTTACATAATATAGAAGAAAGTCCAAAAAGCAATCAGTATAAGTGTGATTGATTTTTCAAAATCTGCTGTATGATTTATCATTCAGCTTTCACCAATGGATATAGCGTTTCCCGAGGCAGGCATTATAATTATCTATTCACGGGTAATGCCGGCTAGTATGATCTATATATACTGAGTATCACTAGCGTTGTCAAGACTGATTTAAATACGTCTCTTACATTAAAATACGTCAAACTGTTCAGTATGTACTAGGATACATGTCCTTTGATTAGTTTTACCCTATTTTAGATTAAATAGCTTGTCCATGTTTCTTCAACAAAATTAAGCTTACGCTCAATAGTGAGACACAAAAAAGGTGGAACCCACATAAATATATTGACCTAACATATCATTACGTTATCGCAATCACTTATAGCAACAATTATAATGTAAACGTTCAAAAGTAAGTAGAGAATTTACGACCACTTTTATTTGGACATTAAATTTGATGGATGGTTTTAAAACATGACGTACTATATTACTCCGTCCGGGTAGCCCGTGCGGTGTTGCGTGGCCGGTCAAAGGGGATGCCGGCTATGCGAATTACATGAATACATTAAGGGAGTGCCTCCTACATGTTAGGCACACTATAATGCTTACGAATAAATTTAGAGCATCCTCCTTCATCATAGTATCTAATATCAAACAGCAACTATGTAAACTCAGACATTCTATTGACGTATCGATTATGTTGGAGTTATGTCTATTCAATTTTGAGTGACGTTAACAGGGAATTGTTGCATTTGGTAAAGCCAATAGTGGCATAATGGGACCACAAATGAACTAAGAACGGTCCACGTCCTGACTCATCCGAATCATCAAGAAATGCTTATATGTTGCCATCTCTCACCACGTACCCTGAAAGGGGATTTTTGACAGCTCATGAAGTGCTCAAAGCGACAGGAAAGCGGTACTTGTTTTGCTTGCAGCTGTCGAAACAACGATTATTTTTAAACGTAACATTATTTAGGTGGCATGCTTTTTAGGATAAAATCGGGACTCCAGTTATAAGATTATTCGTCCGTCTCCGTCTGTACGTCCGTCTCCGTCTGTTCGTCCGTCCAACGGACTATCACTAGGCTGTATCTAACGACACGGCTCATCAGATATATCTCTATTTATCTGAGCTATAGCTAGACAAATAAAATTTTCACATAATATGATATATTTCTTTCGGCTACAAACCAATTTACATCAGTAAAAAATCATCACAAGCTTTAGGAGGAGGTAGTGCCATGCTGCATAGAGGAGGTGTCATGCAAAGTGCATGACATTTCGTGCGGTTTATGAGTAGCCGGTGGCCCAAAGGGGGGACGGGGAGAAGGAGAGTGGATGTTCATGGGCGGCGGTAGTAGTAAAAAGGCTCCAATTGCTCGTTTACCCCCTATATTGGTAACAAAGCCAGCCACCATCCACTACACATACAGAGCCCCATCATCAGTTTGGTTATGCAATTGTTATTAGGCAGGGAAATATTTAATGGCGTTAAGCGTTTGGCAACCGGTTGCACAGACGTGGCATTTCACTTTAATGACGCACCAATGTACACGTAGTATGTTGAAAAAGATGAGGGGGGGGGGGGTAAATTTTGAAGATTGATTATGCTTGTAGTAAATACCGTAAGCATAATCATTCTCCTATATTTTATATATTGAAAATGTTAAAGAAATATCGATATTATTAAAATGAAGAACGAAAAAGTTAGGAACCTTTTTAAACTCAATTTATGTTATGATGTTACATGTTGATTATCTATCGGCGCCACCGTTTCCGCGCCTTAACAAACAATAGAGAAGGGGGGACCCCCTAAGGACGAGCTAAGAACAAAACAAACGAATTTTTAATATCGTCTTTATCGATAATTGAGACTCTCGCAAAAACCTCTTATTTTGAAAACTTTAAGACTGAAAGAGGAATCGTGAAGAAAACGGAATTGAGAAAAAACTTTTTTCATCTTCTTTGTTTAACTTGACATTGACAGTCACTAAACTTTTTTATTTTCACAGTAGGTCTATTTAATTTAGCATCAATTCACGGGAATTTAATTGTTTGACATCTGGCAGAGGGCGCCACCCGAAATTGAATAATTTCGATGGAATTTCCGTTTTAATATCAGGAATATTGTGCTGCGCTGTCACGAAACATAATCTCGGAATTGGTATTTTCTTGTCGTTTTATTATTGTTTTGTTCGTGATTTACTTTTAAACGTCTACCTGCCTATGTGGTGGAGCAAGCGAGGAACAAAGGCTAATATGTCATAGCGACGAAGTTAATTGACGCGGTTTCCGTACGGGCACGACGGAACGACGTCAGCGTTTCCTTCGCTTACATATTTATATGGAACGATCGCGCACCAACTCAGTTGTAATACAGCTTTTGAATTTTCATTTCACCTATCTTATCGTTCAATATTTTTTAGGAAAGAACAACTTCAATGGGTTTTTATTGTGTATTATAAAATTCAGTTTAGCAGTTTTTAACCTATGGAATGATTTATATATGCGTAAACTTATTTTACTTAAAGACTTTGTTAAGGAGGCGGGGAGCCCCTGGATGCAAGTGGCTCGTGACCGAGATCAATGGGCGAGACCTCTGTCCAACAGAGTACGCCGTCCAGCTGAAAGTGGTGACGATGAAAGTTATTATGACATATATCAACGGTTACGAAACATTGTAGGATCGCAACTTAGAAAAGGTCCAAGGCATCACCAAGGTTATACTGTCAAGTTTCATGCAGTTTATGTCAAAGGATTCCGTCTTATATAAAATTAAAATGCTCATCGTTGACCAGCTATTCCAATAATATATTTTAGACATAGTGTCTCCCGTTGTCACAATGATGAGATGATTTCTTATCGTATAAGAGGCAAATAATCATTCGGAGCCTTGCTGCAGCTACCGACTCCCATAAACATCCGCATAATTTTTATGCAGATGTGTTGCCCTCCTTACATCTTTCTCGTCTTACCACTGGGAACTCACAATAGTACAGAATATATGCGTGAGTTAACCGGTCGTGCCAGCGCAATTTATCTGCAATATAGAATCATACAACCTTTGCTAAATTTGGTTATTTATAAGAGAAGTGAAGAACAGGTTTTCCACTTGTAGTTGATAGTGTTTCAGACGCGTTACCGTCCATAAAACGCAGGACCACATGTAACTCTCGTCAACCTCAGGCGGCGAATCAGCGCGGCGCGACCGTTACGCTGGACAGACAGACAAGAGAGTTACTTCTATTATCATCATCATATAATCTGAACGATAGAATGTTAGGTAGGATGATGATTCTAGGTGTATGTAAGCCACAACAAACAACACAACAAAAGGGACACATTTTACGCTCATCCCATAGTCGATGCCGATGCGTTTCTTTCCTTTCCTCCCCCCCCCTCCAATATAATCTTTGTGAGTAGCCGGTGGCCAATGGACCAGCGGCTTCAAACACAGCCGCTGGTCTATAGATGAAACACCAAAGACGTCACTTTATGGCTGTATCACGTGAGCTCTCTTAACAATTTTGGTACAATGCAATAGCACAAAGCAGTTCTATAATACACCATAATGTTATACAGCGTATACAAATGAATAACAGAACTAAAATTGAACGTGAGCTCTTTATTGCATAGCACGAAAATGTTTGCGTGATCGATCGCAAGTAAACTAGGATATCTATAAATAAAATAAATCAATCATACACAGGTCAAGTTGGCCTGCATCGACGAAATGTTGCAAACTTGCTTCAATCGTTTTCAAGAATACTTACATGTTACAAATTGCAAGCATAATAATCAATTATTTGTCATTTTCCCGATACATACGATATTTTATTAGAGTCAGTGTCATGCATTGAAGCTGAATTGGGCCGGCACGACGTACCGCTTGCTCAAATAACACTACCATAGAGTGACAGCTTTTGTCACATTTCGTGTGGTTTGTGAGCTGGTAGCCCATTGTAGGGATCGAGAAAAGGATGGCAATGCATTTGCAAATCAATGCTTTCCTTTTCTAGTAATTCTATGTTGCACTGCATTGAACCACCGCGATCGGCCTTTCCTTTCCTTCACATAATTTCGCTGTAAATTAACCTCTGAGATGTTGCGATTCATGCGGTCTTTAAATTTTGCGGTAGCCCATTGAAAGGTAAAAATTAGGGTGGACAACGCTTGTGCGTAATACTCGTAACAATAATGATGGCTATTTGCATTGATAGTATAACAAACGTTCCGAGTGCTCGATTCTCCATTGAAACTGTAAACAACCTATATAGTAAAGCCTGAAAATAATGAAATCTTACTTATTTTTACGGACCTAAAATTATGCCGTGGAAGCAAAGAGAAGCCATTGGGCTTTTCTTTACATCTACAGCTTCCAAATCATATTCTTATCTGTCGACTAAACTAGGTTAGGGACGTAAGAGGGACCGACCCCCTCTCTCACGCAGATGGGACAGATGCATACCGATACGAGCGTGTTTGTAACAGCTAATTTAACTATTATTGTCATGGCAAATAATGAAAACCGTAAACGTTAACAGTGAATCAATTTGAAACACGATGAGAGTCCCAAATAAAGCTTTATCGGAGAAACATGATAAAACAAAACTAAAACTTTCAATGATAGTCTACGGAGAGACAATATCGTGTGATAAACCACTACTGGTACAGGTGCAAGCGCTGACTATCTCTTGTTCTAATAGAAGAACATCAAAGTATTCGCTACGTATTAGTACAAATATTGTGATCGGTACGAAGTTTGAGTTAAAATTTAATTAAAATGCAGTAATCGAGACATAACGACCACTGAAATCGGCAAGCATTTGTAATCAGTGTAGCGCTAGTTAATATTCTTTAATGGACTTTGCTGAAGTTGTTCCAACTCTCCTTACGGGCAAGATATTTGAGTAAAAACCCGCCACCTACCGCAGCTAGTGTAGTTGGCGAACTATGGCGTGGCGTTGGACCCAGTTGGCGCGATTTAACGTGTTTCATTAAACGTTTTGTCGGTGTAATCGCAAGTAATTTAAGTGAAGAGTGCCGGGCTTCCGACTTTGTAAGTATTTTGTGTTTTCTTTTTTAATTACTTCGTTTTAACTTCGTTCGACTTTTAAAAGCTGACTGACAGCCAAGTAACAAAGTTCTCTGTAACTATTTAGGGTGGTTTAATGAAAATGTAAGTAGCTCGATTGGAGGGCACTAACACCAATCAAAAAGGTTTATATTAAATTTTTCATAGTTTTTTTGCTACTGTGTTTGCGCAAACTTCACTTATTAGCTATTAGCCGTGGCTCCATCTCAGTAGACTACAATATAAATACACTACAATACAAAACCACGAGTAAAATTTATTATTCCTACAGCCTATGTGATATTCTGACGTATAAGCTGTATTATTGTTAAGTTTCATTAAAGCCCATTCAGTAGTTTATACGTGAAAGAGTAACAAACATCCGTCCATACTAACAAACTTTCGTGCTTATGACATTAGTAGGATCAGTAGGAATCAAATGGCTTTATTTAGTGACAAAATATTTTAACACTAAACAGTGAGCGAAAGGTACCTCCCCGGTCGTGCCGGCCCAATTCTGTTGCATATGAGGATGTAGTGTCATGCACTATGCATGGCACTACCATCTCCTACGTAGCATGGCACTACCTCTTCATAAAATATTTTTTTTATTCTAGATCTGGATTTTATGGGCATCATGCAAATCATAACCGAAAACGACATCTCATCTAAAAATGTTTTATTTGAATATAAGTGCAAAACATTAATATTTAGTTACAATAAAACTACTTTTACGGATCTCTTTATTGTAATCACTAACATTCACGTAAACTTAAGACATCAATTAATATTTAACATGAGTATATTTTATATCACATCGTAGTGGCGTCCGAAGGTGATGTCAAGAGTCTTCGCAATCGGCGTGTTTTATGACCAAGAGAGAGTAACCAATGTAGAGGAAGCATGACACATCTGTGAGGATCGTACCATGATGTGTCACGTCGTTGCCCTGCTTATCTTTTTTTATGAGATCTAGTGTAGAGGTGTTACTATTTTAACTATATATTTGATAGCGAAATAATGATCACAAATTTATCAAAAAATCTCAGAAACTATAAGACCTACAAAATTTGAGTTTATCAGTTAGGTTCGTTTTAGCGTGCAGATATCCGCTAAGAATAAATTTTACGAAACTCCACCCGAGAGGGTGTGTTACTGGAAGTACAATACGCGAGAGAAACCGCGTGCTGTTGCTAGCTGTTTATATTGCTAACAATTTATACATTTTCTTATAACGAAATTTTCTAATAACATTTTTTCAAGCAAGTTTCTCAACTCAACACAGCTAATTAATCACTTATAATACATTTGTAATGTATTGAGAAATATTTATATTATACAAGGTGCTGTTTGTCCTTTATTCTAGTATATCATTGAGGAAAATAAATTATTTTTATAGTAAAAACTTTACCAAGTTCATACTTGCCTCATTAACTATGAAACTTCGAAAGAAATTTTATGCTCAGTTTCAAAGAGCCTTTGAACTTAACACCAATATAATTGGCACATGCAAACGAAGCATCACGACATCTCCTTTAAACATATATAAAGCAACAGAAATTCATAACACTTTTTATTTTAAAAATCTTGCACACATTCATACCTGTCTCGTTAATTCTGAAGCCATGAAATAGAATTATCGTGCTAAGTTGCAAAGAGCCTTTGCGAGCGATAAAATGCTTTAGCTAAGTCCAATGTAACGTCGTTAATTAAAGGTAAAGTACGACATATAACATAGCCATGAATAATGCGAGCGGTGTCGGTTGCAGCTTCACTCTGCGGTCGCTAGACCTATGCGCCGCTGGACGCTAGTTATGAGCTTCGTTCCGCCCATAAGTCACTCGCTACATCTGTTTCATCATTCTTCGAGTACACCTTTATTATAGCATATTACGTCATTTAAAACAGTTTATTAAGCCGTCTGTGTATTTAGGTTTCAATTTATACATGTTTTAAATCGTAAGACCTTAGGAGGTACAATACAATATTGTACTCTGCTGACATCTATTGGGTTCTGGTGGAAAGGAATTTCATAATCAATTAACATGAAATAATATATTGCATACCACTGGGCAACGGCAATTTTGGAGTACCACATAGAGATTTGTCGGTATGTTTTAGTATTTCAATTGTAGAAAGCAAGTTTCAATTCATGCGAGAATAATGTATCATGTATACGATGGCGATATATCAACTACCTTGGTGTTTATCAAAATAAGCACAGCTCAGCAGCGGAGATAATAAATGCAAGCTTGTCAGAAATACTAAAAATCGTACCCACATGCATCTGCAAGATGCCTTGCGTCGAAAATCACGTTATTTGCTCGTCTCGCTGCAAACTTGACTCACGTTAAGATCGCTCGCGTATATTTGGTTAATCATAGCGTGTGTATTATTTGAATTAGTTATCGTGTACGTTCGTTATCGACGCTCATGCTTCATTAGATCTAACATGTTATACGTGTGAATCTTACAGTTGATGTTAAAATATCATTATTGATTCCCCTGCCAATGTGAATGCCAACTTTGATTTCATAACTCTCTGTCCACAATCATAAGAGATTGCGCAGTCATTTGTTATAATTTGATTTTGACATAACTTGATAAATTTTGAAAATAGTTTGACCACTAGATCAGATCACTAGCTAGATAAAGGATTATCTTGTTTTGATGACACGCCATCAGCCCTAGTGATATGCGTTGCTTGTGGCACAAGGTAGCATAAAATATCGACTAAAACAACCATGGCAGCAATCAATCTGTGATTCATTTGGTGATTCTGAACTGGTAAATAATTAGGAAAACTTCGCATCTAACCAACCTCCAAAGGGTACCTACACCTAAAACCCCTTATGCTGAGATATTGTTCCGCTCCACAAAACAATAATAGAGCAAGGTTACGATCATCCCTCGTCAAGGAGTACAAAGAGCTTCCTCGGCTTCAATTTCTTTTATCAAATAGATTTTATCAAATTTGTGTGTGGGTTCATCTGGATCTACTAAGCCCCACAGTCATGACTAGGACCTAAACTTTGGACTGTGACGGAGAATCCGCAGCGAACATTGCTTTTACGGACTACTAGAAAAAGGTCGGCCTAGCTTTTTCCCTTCAATAGTGAAGAGAAGTAAAAATCTTAAAATTATCAAGCTTGAGTTATACAAATGTCCATGCAGTAAGTACCCTCGATAATGTTACTACGCACCGCTAGCGTAGCTACACATCTTGAGACGGACATTGAAAACAATATAATAGACTTATTTCTGTAAAATATGACCATGTTGTAATATAATAAAATTTTGTTTTCATAACATAATAAATTTATTAAGTCCGAACCATTAACAAGAATCGCGCTCACTTTAATACTCACAATCGCTTGAGTATCGCCCGAGTTTAGAAAACAGTCTTGAAAGGAAAAGTTCCACATAGAACGGGCGCATACTTTGTAAAGAAATTGCATTTAATCATGTTAGGACCTCCATAACTCGGCTTTCTCTCGTTTATTTTATGAATTCTCTACATACTTCCTGTCAACAATTACTTTAATACCTACGTCGTATGAAATTTTATATTCCTTTTAACTATTTTAATAAAAATCATTTGGTATTCCAAGAAGCTGAACCTTATTTACGAATACGCGGCAGTAAAGATTACAATTTTATTATGGACACATAAACATGGAATAGTTTAGTTTTATGAGGGAAAATGAAAATATGCGGTAAATATTTCACCACATCCACACCAGATTTAGGCGACTTAAGAATCTAGAATTTAATAAAACTAGCTGATCATTTTGCAAAATATGTGAACAGATAGGACATTTAAAGAAAAGGGGATGTTCTGACCATTTTTTTTCTGTCCATTCCATACATATTTTTCCAACCATGATATGCACAAAGAACCTCCTTCACACAATGAGGTGAGACACACATAACCAACTGAGGTACAGTTGGTCGAAACCCGACCCGCAAAAATCACATAAAATACGTCGAGGTCAGAACACAATATTTTAACGCAAAGGATATGTATATTAGAATGTAATACGGACATAATACAAAAGGGTATTAAAAAAGAAATCCGAATAGAAAATACCGTGCCTCAGGACTTATCAATCAGTCCTGTATGCAATAATAGAAACACTGCATATATTTAATGAACAAAGCCTCTAATTTTACGTAACCTGTAAAATCACAAAGGGAATAAAACTGTAAAAAGTATTTATTATTCAACGTTATGCAGTAATTACAATTACAAGAGCCTTTGATGGTTTTTCCAATTAGTCCGTATACATCCTAGGTCATTATGTACTCGCATGGCACATGTATAATTTACTTAAATAATAGCAATATTAATTAATAACTCGAAAGTCAACACCCTCACCCTGTCATTAGTTTAAACAGAGGCACGAGTATATCAATCATGTACATTATCGCGTCCTCACACGACGTGACTTCAAGTAAGTTAGTCTCGTGTTTGTGTTGTTTGCCGGTTCTAACTAAGACTAATGCCAATGATGATGAAAATTTGAAATTTCACTAAAGCATGTATTATCCACTTTAGCCCCTTCCGTAGGGCTTTGGAGGTAACAGGTGACCGTTTACATGGTATGACATTGTTTTATGACGCGGGGGAATGCATTTACGTGGATTTACGCGTGAGCTCGGCTCGTAACACATTATAATACCGAATACCCATTAACACCACCACGAGTGCCATCAGTGCTGCCTCTGAGATGCCCCATAACTGCGAATCATCAAGGTACCTTTATGGCTAGTCCCCTAAGGGATCGACATCACCCCCATAGACGGGTTGTCCTGTGGAGTGGCGGGGGCGCCAAATTTGCGACAGTTCAATGGAGTGAGGTTCCTGAGCACGCCCCTTCTCCTTCTCCTCTTGCTCTTCTGTCCTCTCTGCTTATAATAGGGGTACCAAAAAGAACCTTCTCGTTCTGCTCTTTAGTCCCCCTTCTCATAAGAGGGGAATAAATAGCAGCTCCTCGGTTCAATTGGCTTAATCCAAGGTGTCTCCGATCACCCCCTGCTACGGAGCTGTACCTCCACGAGGTGTGACACATTCCCATTTTGCATTCAATTATTTCATTCCCTGAAATATATACAACCACCTGGTGTCATTTAGTAGCCAGTATTTTACAATATTATATACAACCACCTGGTAACATTTAGTAGCCAGTATTTCACTATATTATATACAACCACCTGGTAACATTTAGTAGCCAGTATTTTACTATATTATATACAACCACCTGGTATCATCTAGTAGCCAGTATTTTACTATATTATATACAACCACCTGGTATCATTTAGTAGCCAGTATTTTACTATATTATATACAACCACCTGGTATTATTTAGTAGCCAGTATTTTACTATATTATATACAGCCAACTGGTGTCATTTAGTAGCCAGTATTTTACTATATTATATAAAACCACCTGGTATTATTTAGTAGCCAGTATTTTACTATATTATATACAACCAACTGGTAACACTTAGTAGCCAGTATTTTACTATATTATATACAACCACCTGGTAACATTTAGTAGCCAGTATTTTACTATATTATATACAACCACTTGGTAACACTTAGTAGCCAGTATTTTACTATATTATATACAACCACTTGGTATCATTTAGTAGCCATTATTTTACTATATTATATACAACCACCTGGTATCATTTGGTATCCAGTATTTTACTATATTATATACAACCACCTGGTATCATTTAGTATCCAGTATTTTACTACATTATATACAACCACCTGGTATCATTTAGTAGTCAGTATTTTACTATATTATATATTTGTAGTATGAAACAGGAACAGGATAAATGAATATAATCGAAACACCTGTGATATGCCAGTTCTCTATGACTGTCGCTCTTTTTATAGTATAACAGGTTAAATGAACAGCCAGAGCCTTTTGACTACCAACGCCTTATGCTTACTCTCCAGTGGGTTATCAGAAACCGACAAACCGATTTGTCAGATGACAGCATGTGAACGAGAGGTATACCGCGATGGCCGTGCTGGCACAGTTCGAGTTTAATACAGCATGTCATTACCTCTCACAACGTACTCTTACAAATCAAAATTGAATAATCTGAATACACTTGACAGTCATAGATAGGTAAATCGGACTTGGCCACACTTTCGTCACGTTAAAATTCTTGCGGAAAATTTCATCTTGCGGTGTGTTCCTAATAAAAATATTTTCGTTAAATAGTAATACATACGGAATAATTGCATATTTGAATTGTGTGAGTGTTTATAACGTAAAGTCATAAAATCATGATTATGACAAGTTTGATTGATAATTCCTACCGTAAATGTGGGAATAAATATAGTGAACGTAAAATATCGATTGTTGTCTATGATGTATCGAAATGATGATGACCCATATCTAAATAGTTTCAACTTCCTATTATAGGCGACATTATATTAGGTATTGGGCGACAGTTAATTTAAGATTTTTTTTTAATTAGTGGACTGGTCTAAATTTGATCCTAATCATGCGAAATCCCGTGAAATATAATCAGAAAAATGTGTGCTTCAAATAAAATGCACACTAAAAATTAACATTTTAATGTGCATTACAAGTCGATATATGATGTGGTGAAAGAAAATACCTAAAGGAAATCTGCACGCCCAACAGGAGTTTTACGTGGGAAGCGCAGTTCTTGAAGTTGTCGAGCATTACGCTCCCCTGGGCTAAAGTGTCTAGTTAGTTAAATCCAATTTTAAGGAAGAGGTCGATCGCTGAATCCTACTCGGGTGGACAGCCTTCGAGAAACTTAAGAAGATCTTTTCGTCCAAAATACCACAGTGCCAATACTTTAAAATGTTCAACCTGGGTATGCTGCCAGTGATGACATATGGTACGGAGACTTTGCCTATAAATGTGGGCCCCTTAAACAAGCTCAGACTCACTCAACGTGCCACAGAAAGAGCCATGCTTAATATTTCTCCAGCAGTGGACGCCCTCCGGCCGATGATGACGTTGACCAAGAGTTTCTGACATACGATCCTGAGCCCATATCAGGCTGCATGTAGAGCATGTTTTCGAAGATGAGCCTCTCATTGAATTATGGGACTTGTGAGGGTCTTATTTATTGGCATTACTTTAATTACTGTTACTCGTATTAATATATTGCATGTTATTACTAGTCAACAAACAAAATATAAATCGTTATAAATACCGAAAAATAAATATCACCGACGCACTCATTGCAATCAGGTGCATATAATGATTATAGCGATAATATAAATTATATATACATTTTAAAGGCAGCCTGTGGCGTTGTAATGGTTTGGTCAGTATAGAATGAAGAACGTGATATTTTTCGGGCCTAAATTCCGACCTATGAATTTAATATTTAATCGCACCCTTGTCTAGTCCATTTACTGACCGGACCCAAAATTCCCCATCTACGAGCCACATTGGTACAGTTCTTTAATCGCCTGGACACCACTTGTCGTGCTACGGTGATGGATGGCGGGACTGACTGGGTCACGTTTTGTTATTTTATTAATACTAAATTGGTTCACAATGACGAAGGCAAAATAAATCTCATCCTAATTTTATAGCCTAAGAAGGCACGTATGGATATGTGAATATTTGAACGTTAGAAATCTAGATAACATAGCAGAAAGGCACTAAGCTAAACAACGTGTATGGAAAAATGGACAATCAAAGATATTCTAGTAGATTATTTATCACCATCATTATCATTATCAGCCCTTATCGGTCCACTGCTGGACATAGTCCTCTCTCAATAAACGCCAAGATGACATACACGGAACACTACATACACTACACGGAATGTGTTCACTATTTTGTGTCTACAAGTAATTTTCATTTAACAGTTAATGGATAGTCATAATTAGTAAAATATGTTACAATCGTTTGTATATTGCAGTATTTAAAATAGAATTTTTTTTTTTATTTTACCCCCATTGGGCCACCGGCTACTTACAAACCCCACGAAACGCGATACTGAAGACGTCACTTTACGGCGGTATTATGTGAGCAAGAGGTTCATCCCCGGTCGTGCCGGCCCAATTTAAGGATGTAGTGCCATGCAATATGCATCGCACTACCGCCTCCTAAACAATGTCCCCTTTTTCACGGACCTAAACGTACGCTGTGAAAGCTCGACGTTTTAGGCAAACATTGTTCTTAAAATTTAAAAAAAATATTTACCCAACAAAAAAAAAACAACGGTTGCAACGTCTCATTTTTGCCTTATCACCGTCTCACAGCAAACTTTATTTATATTCTATTCATACACCGCTCGTAATGTTTGTTATAACTGAAGCCTGCCTTAATGACCGGTCGGTTGTGTCTCAAAACATTTTAGTAGTGTAAGTAAGCACTAGTCCCCCGAAGTTAATGGGGTGTCATCGCGCATGATAGGTGATAGGTCCGCCTCACAACTTCCAAGCTCATCAGGACTTCGGACACGGACGCCTGCCGACGTCTTCTTATTGACAGCCGTTTCATAATGTAATATTGCTTAGCGCAATTTATGTTCTATATTGCTTGTAAAATTCAATTACACTAGCTACGCCAGTGTCTTCGTTCAGTGTTACTTGCACTTTAGTTCAATTTTATTTACAGTGTAAAATATAACTGTGAAATTTCCAGAAATATGTTGTACTTGCATAATTTAAGTTTCATATTGCTTGTAAAATTTAATTACACTAGCTGAGACCAGTCTAAATTAGTCACGTCACCTAGTTTTTACGTAGATATCATCTTCGATTTAGTGTTCTAAAAAAATCTCTAAAAGTGAGAAATGTTACTTACGTTACCAAAATGATGTTTTAGATTAAAAAGAAGTATACTAGTCTAATTTGACTATTCTTGAATTGTCTAATTTGAATTGAACTATTTTCTCATTCTCTTAATCTAAAGAAAACCAAATATGTATCTAAGGATCAATAATGCAGTGCAATAATTTCATTGCTTTGAACAAACAGTAAACATGTAAATATTTATAGTGAATGACTAGTTTATTGAGCAAGCAAACTGCGTATAGTTTTATTTTATTTATGACCAAAAAAGTATCACATTCACGGTTTCTACAGTAAATATAAATTGAAATAGTACATATTAAGTGCATAATGTCATTTAGTTTGATTATTATTGAAGTGAAGGTACTGAAAGTAGGTAGCTAACTAAGGTAAAAATATTATGAGTTCGCTTCAGCAAACATTCTATACGTAGTACAAGTATGATCCTTATAGCCTTTTAATATAGTTTTAGGTTTTAAATTCTACCCGCATTATGGGCGCTAGGATTAGAATAGGTTCTAGTCCCTATATCCGCCTGTTGCCTTCTAATATCGGATATCCCCAGAGAGAGACCAAAGTATATCTTCAGGTAAAAAAAAAACTACCGTTGCCTAAATACAGATTGGCTCCCATGACACTAGAAAGTGTAAAGATGATTCTCAAAAGTTTCATTCAGGTTTTCGCAACCGCCACCTAACAGCGTCATTAGCCACTGATATTTTTTATAGTATGAGGGGTGAAAACGAACAATTAACAGTCATAAGTCATACAGATGCGTCGCCCTCCTAGGCTCCTCTCCAAAGGTCCAGTTTCACTTCCCATCTAGGTGTTATTCAACGAATTCATATTTCAATGAATTACAACATGTGTTTGTGAGTAGCCAATGACCTGAAAGGAGGGCAACGCAACTTTATGACAAATATGTAGATGTCTATGGGCGTGGGTAGTCATCAAAGAGACATACACTCCTCATTTGCCTCTTTATACTTTAAAAAGCAACTAATGCAGGAGTTCTCATCGATCCGAGCTGGACTTCTAGCAATCCAAAGAAAATACAAAATCGAAGTATAAATTATGTTGTTTTGTTCACCATTGCCTGCGTTTTTGAAAAA
>JAFELO010008651.1:204493-216742 GCA_017140195.1 Eumaeus atala | reverse complement strand
AATGCAAGGCGAGAAATCTGTACGTTTTTGTTTTATTTCTTAAGACAATTTTGTTAAAGACTTTAGGATTTGGCATGAGCCCAGCGCCTATATAAACTTGTTCTACGATTGTAGCTCAGAAAAGAAATAATACTATTATGCTCATTGAATATTTATTTCAAATATTTTAATGCTTAATATTATCTACTCTGCACTAGATCACACGTTCATATTTTATTTCGAAAGGCCCAAATTCGTAGAGACCAGATGCTTTTACCAACAGCGAAACTAAAAACTAAGCAACCGCCAAACTTTTAAAACTTTCCTTGAAATCCATTTCTGTCCAAGTAAAAATATCCAATATATCCAACAAGTAACTAATATCTACCGTCTCGAATAAACATTGTGACAATGGCGTGGCTTTGTTTCAAAATATACAACTTTGACAACTGCCAAACCAGCACAAACACAACCCAAAGGCAGTGATATACACGACTTAAATCAAATAACTGTATTGCTTTTAGCTTTGTAAGCCTTCAACTACAATAGCGTCGGTGGCTGATGTTCTTGCTCCGTCTCTAGTTTGTAGTCTATGATATTGCTCCACGCCTTTTACGTGTCTGTGCTCCTCGCGGCACGCACGCTTTACGTCAGACACCGCACGTCGCTCGGGAATCCTCCTTACGATATAACCGACCTAACTGCTCCAGTTTATCCCTTTAATTGCCTTTTTTCTGCACAGTGGCTTTAAACGCTCACGCCATATCTCCTCACGTCGCAATTACGGAGACGTCTCATGATAAATCTGCCGTAATTTGCATGAGATAGCATACGCTTTCAAGTTTCACTACGAAGCTTCCTACTCTTGTCGTTTATAAAGTTAAGGAATATTCACAAGAATGAGAATGAGCTACTTAACTATACTAACTAGGTCCCGCCACTCATTGGTGTTATTATCGCTTCAGTTTTACAAGACTTATTACGAAAGCGTACTGAAGTGTACCACTAAATTTATTTTTTCCTATTTACATATGAACACGGCGATACGCTCTGCAAAGGCAAGGAGATGCAATATATGAAACAATTTGCAAGGAACAATTTGCTGTTCATACAATTTTTGTGTAAGGAAATAAGACGCTAACAGGCGAAGAAAGAACGAACAATATCCGTGTTACAGCGCGGCGAATCGGCAGCCGACACCCTAAGGCATCGCCGTGCTATCCGCCAATCTCGACATTTTTTTTCTAGACACCGGTACCTCGGTGCCTCGGCAGAAAGCGTAACGTCAGCGGACCACCCTGCGGACTGCGATAGCGGCTATTCGTCGAACGATGCGCCAAAACATTGCATTGCAATTACGCTGAAAAATTATTTCCCGCTGGATTGTTACGCTTTGCTTGTTGAAGGCAAATTTACGTTTCTAGGTTTTATATTATGTCGCACAGAAGATAGAACTTGTATTATCTTGTTGGCAAGCGAGCTGATGGACTATTTTATTTCGTTTTAGTTATGCGATGGATTTGAATAGAGATATTTGAATAAATCTTTTATTTTTAACAATTTTATGTTCTATTAGACAAGCCTTCAATTGTCAAGAAAGAATGCCAAGTAGTATTTTTCTTTCATGTTCTGTGATTTAAAATTGTATTCGTAATATAAATGTTTCAGTTTAATTCCTATATTTCATGAATGTCGTTTATCATTGTGGGAGTTGTCGCTTAAAATTAGCGTAATTAGTTATTTTTATAAAAAAAATGGACCAAATCATTAGTTAGTTATTTCAAGGGGTATTTAAATGTTAATAAAAAGAAAGAAGTTACAGTATTTTTTGAGTTCTAAAAAAAGTAAATTCAAAATTGCAGACAGCTAATATTCATTCATATTCATCTTTTATAAATAGATATCAGGCAACGTAATATAAACATAGTTTGTCCCATTTCTCATACCACGCCTAATTCGGCTTTCACAAATTGTTTGCTTGACTAAAAGCTTTCAGATTTAATACAACAGTGATCGTTCATAATCAAACGTGGAGTCCATCAAAATAATCATTTGCTTTATGAGAACACTGACGATATGTGACATTCGGCTCGGTAATTAATGCAAATCAATAGTGGGACGTGCGATTGATTTTGGCCTGGTGGAAAGCCGATCAATTACGTTAATGAGCCCCGAGGACCGTATCGCTGACGCTTACATATTATGCAAATACTTATGCTTATTTCCCAGTAATTGTCGAGGTGTGATTTGCTGATTACTTTTTGTGGTTTATTCTGGTCTGATATTCACTTACTTTAATGTAGTTACACTATGTGAGATATTTAACAATTTCCCAGTTCTCAATTGTGATCGGCACGCGTCCAAGCTATGGGACTATATCGACCATTTTATGACATTGGGATGTTAATTTTTAAAACTACGTTGGCCCTGAATTTGTACTTCTTTAAGTAACTGTCATGGTGTAATTCGCTGATTATTTTTTGTGGTCTTGTAATAGAAGTGAGAAAATAAAAATCAAGGTTAGGTTACATTACAACTTTCTTAAAATTTGTGTTATCATTGTATGTTCCATATTCATACAAAGTAACAAAATGGGGTGACAGCTATGTGCATTATTTTTAAAGCTATGCAAACTGCCATATATTTTACGAAACTTTGTATAACTTGCATTTAATTCACAGTCTTTGGGGGTCTCTGACGCATGTAGTAAGCATAGAAGATAAACCAGTAGTTTTAAATTTTAATAATTTTGATGATATTATTGCGGTTGGAATAAACGATGGTTTGAGTTTTACAATTTAGGTACCGTTTCTGCTAAAATCGTCCGCTTCAAGCTAATAATACATTTTGAATAAAGAACAAAATGCTTATGAAGCTCAAGTATTAGAATTTGTATAAAAACAAATAAAGGATTCCATTCCTATAAGCACTGACGGGCGCAATATTGAGGCAATACTCATAAAAACTACGAGTGTACATTGTAAACAAGGGTAGGGTTGGTAAGATGTAAGAACCCGCAATGCACCAAAGTGACGTGGCTTCTTGTAGGGCGACTCTTAGTAGATCGTTTATCAAAGTCAATATCGGCTGTCGACACTCAGACACATATAGCAAGTACACATTACTTGCATACGCGTAGCGTAGGCCAAGTTCACTGTGAGGGATTGTACTAAAGTTCACTGGTTGTATAGTACACATAATTTATTACCTTTCGATACATTTTCATCGCAAAATATTCTTCATTGTAAATATGTTTCAGCGGAGAAAAGGATTTATTTTCAGCGTCATTGTCTCAACACTTTTGGAAGACGTCCAAAATATTATTTAAGTAACATGTTATTCATATTTATGAATATATTTATATTTTATAATTGCAGCTTCTTACCCTAATATCGCATGTGCAGAAGTGTGTGTCAGTTCGACTTGACTAATGTAAAAAAACCTCACCCTGAGTGTATGATGATATCACCATCCTCTCGTTTTCCTCTGACATTAACACAATTATAATTATGTATATAGTTTACACAACTACTTCAATTATTATTAAAACAATTATAAATATGTATATATTTTACACAACTACTTCAATTATTATGAGCCATGATTATCTTTCTATTCTGATCGAACGTTATCCTTCTTCTTAGCACACAACATCTATATCTATTGGAAATGTTCTGCTACTTTTTCCTATTAAATAACATTTAGGTCGATCGCAAAAAGAAATATCAGGTAACAATTTGTGCCCAAAAAATTGGAAGCACAGACTATTTAAAATATAATCTGGCGCGCTTCAGCTGTCGTTTTACTGTTGTATATACGTTGTACGTTCAATCATCGGGCGATAGACGGCGTCAATATACGAATAAATCAAGCACCTCACTTTTTCACCTGCCATGCACAAAAGCCGTAGTGAAACTTGATTCGAGTTATTTGTGACGAAATATCAGCCTATTTGTTATACTATCGATACTAACGCACGTGTCACGGGTAAGTTCTGTACTCAGTGACGAGAGGGATTGGGTGAAAATTGTTTTTCGCTATAAAGTGTTCACTTGTTTGTATACGTTATACGTCATCATTATTTAGGGGGAATCTGCCAACTGATATCTATAGGTTGTATCTCTTAATATAAAACTAAACAAAACAATTCTATCATAAGAGTTTTTGAAGTGTCTACTTGTTTAACGGCGTCACTATGAGTTCACGTCATCAATATGCTTACTCGCCAATATTGTTAATGGTATACATGTTAACCTTACACGCGCGTGAAGTGACGGCTACTATATTTAAAGTCCAGATATCGAGATATACAACTTTCAGCTGGCAGGTAATTATAACTTAAATTATGATACACCGTATTGGTTTTTACCTACGTCTAGTAGAACTTCACCGTTGAAACACAAAAAACAATTTTGATACTAACATTTCAAAATACTTCAACAATATTCAAAATACATTTTAAGTTTTCATGTAGGTTGTATTAAAACGCAATGACTTACTGTGTTGCATCCAAAAATTTGCATCATTCACTCCAAAATCCATGACCACTAAGTTTACAGGGTGGCTGACCTGCTCCTATGATTTCCAAGCCTGTATATCAACATTTAACGTCCTCGTAAATATCGAGACGATCACAGCCAAGAGTGAGTAATAATTCAATTATGGCATAAAAGCGCGTCATATCGGTAGTGATAGCACAATCTTGGAGAACGATCTAGGCGAGGAAGCTGTGAGGCATCTCATTGCGGTGTCGGTAAGTGCCTATTTTGAGGCTACATAGCACTTACGTGCGACGTGGGCCGATAGCGTAATCCGCCTACGTATATTGTGCGTTGCGATACAGCTTACAGAATATAGGGGGTTATGCAAAGTGAATTATCCTGGAGGTAAATTATATAAATATATTTACGCTATAACTACTGGATGTGATAAAGATAAATTTTATGATTCCTTGGGTTGAGAGATAACAGTTTTAAACCGTAAATCGATAAAAATTTCGTTCTTCACGTCCAGCTAGTGTCTTGTGTTGACTGTGCACAGGATAAATAAGAGGTGCAATGCTTACGCCCTCTATTCCTATTTATGAGTAATCTGTATCTTTTAGTAATAGCTCATCTACCAATTCCGTATCACTTTAATTGCACAAAGTGATGCATAGCTGTACGTTACAATGTTTTTATGTGAGCGAGATGCACTACATGCCTGTCGGAATGATATTAACCTTATAGTTGAATTGTCAAACAGTATAGTTTTGCTTTTGTTACACATCCTAAATGCAATGTTAACATATCATCTAAGTAAATCAGTTCGTTTGACAATACAAAATGCAATTTACACTTAAAATAATTATTATACACGTATGCTGTACGCATTAAAATTCTAATCGTCACACCAATTCGCATACGCAAATTCTAATCAATGTTATTGAAAATATTATATCGTATTTTTGTATCACATATGAATAAATATTGTGCTCATATTCACATGGAAGGGAATTTAAATAAATTTGAATAATCAATTTTATACTCTTGCTTGAAATGTGACAATATTCATCATATGAAAATTTCGTAGAATATTTCGATGTTGAAAGATAAACCCTAAACAGTATATTAGAAGAGGTGAGGTGTTCTTACATACTTTCGGAGGTGGGACAAGACACATATGAATTGTTAGATATAATACCAATCTTGTTACATTTAGTGTGGACAATGGGACTGTCCACTTTGAGGGGCGTATGTTATTGTCATCTTGGTTATGATATTGGACTAGACAATTACAGATAACCCAGCTACACACGCTGGTAACTCAAGACGTTGCCTACAGACACATACACGATTTTTTAAGCATTAAAATTATACTACCAGGCTATTACGCGAGAAGATAATGAAAAGAAGGATAAAGGTATAGATTAGATCTAAAATAATTAGAAAATAAGAACAATTTTATGGCAAAAGTTCTATTATATTTTTTTCTTGGCACAGCACGTCATTTATTTTTAAGGCTCCCTTGTTCACTGGAAGTTAATATTCTAAATTGCCCGTTGAATGTTCTACTGAAGGTTCAATAGCAGTCTTTTTGGAGTATGACGTAGTTTTTTACCTCATATTAAATTCTATTGAGCGTTGTTAGGAGGTCTCCAGAGCTTAGAGGCGATTAAATATGTCCTCTACATTCTCTTGTCAATTTTATAACCAGCCCGCATGTTTCTCCTATATAGGTATAAGCAATGCTGTTCGGAAAGTTTATGATACGTTAGGAATTATGCAACATTAAAAAAAACATTTGAAATGAAAAGAAAGGCATGGGTTTTTAATTTTAATGCTTGAGTTAAAAGTTTCATTTTATGATAGTACTTTGCTGATGAATAATGCTCGATAATTATATTCTTACATCGAAATCTTGTACAAAATATTTCGAATTTACTTCTTGTAACATAACATTTCTAAATTACTTTCAGTTCCATTTGTTGTGTCACATCTTTGCTGTATCATAGTGTTATAATTGTAATAGATTTGTGGTTTGGTATATCAAAATATTGCTTACCGTACCCGCCTTCTAAGGCTGGTTTAAAATGCTTGCGATTTTTATATATTATTATCGACTTTTTTAGAGCTTTACTGATTTCATGAAATTGAAATTTTCTGTACTTATTTCATCTTTAAACCATTATAATACTTGGAATGGAATCTCAACATATTATGGCCCTCTGAACTACCTGTATTAAAACGGGCGAAGTTACAAAAGCCTGCTTAAATCACTGAATTAATCAATTTCCTCAACGAAACGGTGTAAGAATCGGACTGGAGATAATGACAATCGCGTCAGTTTCCTGACAGATGTCCCTGCTGCTATTAATCTTATCTATTCACAGCGAGCTCCCACACCTATAGTCGGTTAGAATTTGAATACTGTCGATGTGGTGAAGGGAGAACCGGTATACAGTAAGACGTGTTTGTAATGCGTAATAGAAGTATGCCGGGACCGAATTATGACAGCGTATTTATACAACCTAGGGTGAAATGAATCGCGACATGAAATAGTAACGTGCAGGCATGTAAGGACCAAGAAACATTGGCAATAAATCCCGCTTTTTATGTAACGATTTCAGCAAACTGATTTTCTTGTTTATTCAAATAGTAAATACGCTTAGTGTTAACTGATTCAGTCTACTGAATTGAAGTGTAGGTAAAATATTCAGTGCATAGAAAGATGGTATAGCAGCGAGCGTTGAGAGCCAATCAGATATATTTGCATTTCTGTAGTCGCCATTATAACGATTCTGCCGCCGTATTTGATGCCACAGCTCAATTTTGATTCAGATTACCCGGGAATCTGTTCAAAAGTACATTATTGAATTGGCTCAGAATGTACTTAATTAAACAATTGAATAACGTATTAGTGAGCACTGAGTGTTGTTGGAAAAGTATTACAAAAAATTGGTACGTACATGTAAATATAATAGGAAAGAATTGTTATAATATCACATTATTATGGCTCAACTAGCTGTGCTATGCCGATTTATTTTTCTATTCTAAGGAAACCTGCAATATCGGCACAAAAGTAAGATAATTCCAAACTATAAGCTTTACTTGTACCAAATTTCATCCATACTATCCCGTCTATACTAATAATAAAAAGCTGAAGTGTTTGTTCGTTTTAACGCTTGAATCTCAATAACTTTCTGGCCCGAATTGAAAAAATATTCTTGTATTGAATGGTCTATTTAACTAGGAAGTCAATCGGCAATATAACATGACGCTACAACCAATAGAAATTAACAATTAAGTGTAGACTAATGATAGTAATCCATTACAAGACAAAGGTAGTATGATATCTCTTCAAATTAATAACAAAATCCATTCAAAGTGATAAATAAAGAAGAGGTGGACAATAGATGATATGAGCAGATCGTCCCAATGGGCCATGGAATGTTCACAAACCAGTCGAAGTGCGACATATTCTGTCGCACACACAAATCTCCTCGGTTTTACCAACCGAACATATAACTATGTCTAACATTATGTTAATATTTGATTTACTACTTTCTCTACTCTCCAGTACGCAAAAAACATAAAAGATAGATAGAATATATAACACGGCCTTTGGTAACGTTAGATTACTGACGGATTATTGAGATGGCGAAAAGACCTAGCAATGCTATATATATATTAATGCTAAAAAATTATAAAATAAAATTTCACATAATTTAACGCTTGAATCTCAATAACTTTCTGGCCCGAATTGAAAAAATATTCTTGTATTGAATGGTATATTTAACTAGGAAGTCAATCGGCAATATAACATGACGCTACAACCAATAGAATACCGAAGTAAAACTACGTGGTCATGCTAGTTTATAATATGAGGAGGATATAAGCAGTAAGATATAATTTTGGATGACTATCAGGACTACCGATACACATGCGAAAAAAGGAATAGGAATAGGAATTTACCGAGATTCCTTGTACTATTCTATGTCCCTCTATGCTACAGAAATACTATTGAAATTACAAACGATGCTATGTTCTGGCAGAATACGTCATAGAGATTCACATTGCTTGGCCGGCTGCCGAAAAATACATTATTATATAATCATAAGCAATTGACCCATCCTTTTGGACCTATCAGCCATATGTTTACCTGGGCAGGTGACAAGCATACTGTAAATCGCCCCTCTATACGCTAGAGTCTAGACAGTGACTGACCAATTTTATCTGACAAAAACGCGTTTGCTCGTTTATAAGTTCATTAGGTTCTAATTTCTGCATATGAAATGCTAGTAATAAATTATGAGAGATTTATGTTTTTAGTTTTCTAATAAAGGAGTTCAGGTATAAATGCAGTCCCAGAACCAATCATAATTGAGTCCCAGGTGTCATTTGTCTGATAACCGGGGCGCAAGCTGAAACTTTTACTGCGCACTATTAAAAATTCTACCTTGATTTTTTGCTTATTATGTCAAATGTAGACTTGTTTTGATTTATTGACTCTTATTGGTTCTAACCAGAACTTCGTATGCGATTTATTTTAAAAATATACTGGTCTATTCTTTCACTTATGGTGTCATTGTAGATGAGCCACATGAGAAGTACGATGATCTAGTAATATGTTCTTTTTTATATAGAACATGGAAAGAAACGAGAAACTATCGAATACCATGAACATCCACATAATTACTATACCAATGCGCTGCCCCCCCCTCACAATGGGCCACGGGCTACTCACTACTCTACTACTAAGTTACTCACGATTGAACTTTTTTTTGTTCAACCTATATTTTAAATGAACAGTGTAATCGTCAGTTCATTAAATTAGTTAGTCACATTCTTGCATCTTCAATATCGTAATCCTGAAAAAGTCATAATCCTTTGTATTTTCAATTTAATGATCCACAGGGGCAACAGCTGGCCTTCTTTCTGTAAGGCTGCTTCACAGCTTAGCTGAGCGGGCAAGGCTCGGAATTCCTTTGATGGATAACATTCTCAAAACAAGTGACTTAACACAAGCTCTTTGAATCAACAGTCATCTGGTGTGATCAGTCAAACAGTTACTGGCTTCCCGCATGTACGTAGTGTGGGTAGGATTCATTACAACTACAGCCCAAAACACTTATCAACACAGAGGAATAAAACAAGGAAAATAATTGCCTCATTTATAAAACAGACCTGAAGAAAATAGAACTATTTTAATCTCGAATCAGATAAATTCAAAGTGCACGCCTCGCGATTTCCCACAACTAGATTAATAGAAATAAAAGAGTTGACAGAGTAGGTTAGCCTCAATTCGTTAATATAGTTTTTATCCCCACTCGACATAGAAGGCTGAGAAGCTAATATCCTTATTTATTTCCGTTGGGTGTTCGCCCACTAATTGCTACTCGCTACCCAGTCATTTTCCACAATCTCACTTCTTACTGTAATTATTTGAGATATTTATGCGATGTTTTCAGAATTAATCTGAATCCTTTGGAATCGTCATTTCGAAACAAGAGGAAATAAATTTTCTTTGTCGCCGTTAATAATGTCATCAATTATTTCTAATGATGCGAGCTGCTGGAACAAGCGTTCTATCATTATAATTAACAATTAAGTGTAGACTAATGATAGTAATCCATTACCAAACAAAGGTAGTATGATATCTCTCCAAATTAATAACAAAATCTATTTAAAGTGATAAATAAAGAAGAGGTGGACAATCGATGATATGAGCAGATCGTCCCAATGGGCCATCGAATGTTCACAAACCAGTCGAAGTGCGACATATTCTGACGCACACACAAATCTCCTCGGTTTTACCAACCGAACATATAACTATGTCTAACATTATGTTAATATTTGATTCACTACTTTCTCTACTCTCCAGTACGCAAAAAACATAAAAGATAGATAGAATATATAACACGGCCTTTGGTAACGTTAGATTACTGACGGCTTATTGAGATGGCGAAAAGACCTAGCAATGCTATATATATATTAATGCTAAAAAATTATAAAATAAAATTTCACATAATTTGAAATACGGAAATGGAAAAACATTATAGCAAGGCGAACAAATTGCACGGTAGATTCGCCGACTTATTTTCCTGCGATGTAACGTAGGCACTCAAATTTACTACTCATACTATTGCAAAGTAACCATTATTACTGCGCAATGCTCCCGTTTTATTCAGCAGATCGGTCTCTGGTGCTTCCCCTCGCTAAAACCGATTCCTTGTTACTTGATTTCTGCATTTCGAAAAAGCGTAAATATTTTTCTCTTGAGTGCTTTCAACAAAGAATTCAATGGACGTACAGCTGATGTACATTTAATTGTTAAAAATATAAGGGCAACCCCGTTTCAATGTAATCTTTTATTTATTGTGTCAGATTGTGGCTATAAGCAATATTTTGACAGTGACCTATTCTGTATGATAAACTACAAAAAGTGTGTTGGATATAATCCAACGATAGCCAAAAACATTTTTTAAAATATGTCGCTACGACAATGACTAACTGTGGCATTTTACCGTTCGTATTCGCAGGTTATTTTTTGTACCGTTAATATCGGTAATTATTTTCAAACTTGTTCAATATTTCAATGTTACGTTCCTATATTCAACGGCGGATCGCTATAGGCTGATTTAATTCATTCATTCATTCAATATTTAAAACACATTTCCTTTATTTATGCTTTTACATGTTTCATGTATTTATAACACATATTTCATTCCTAACGTATTTATCTTGTTATAACCATTTGAAATTTTTAAGCTATGATAATCGAAACGACTAATTAAGTATGAATTATCTGGTACCGTTAACAACTTGTGACATCAGGACATCAGTCCACCCGGGGAAATGGTTGCTGTCGAGCTTCTGAAACTTCGGACTTGTTAAATAACCCAATAAATCTCGATAAAATCCATTAATATTGTAATAAAATGTTAAAGTCAGTAAATATGTGTTACATTTGCTTGTCCCAACATTTTATTATAAACTTTATAAATTAGTCAAATTATGTGCTCTCTTCATTAAACACACTAAAGGATACAGTTCCATTCAATAATAATAAGTTTCACTTATTCTTTGGTCTTAATCTAGATACAAATCTAAGTAAATTTGTAAAATTGTAACGTCCTTATAAGGCTATTATCATATTTAGGTTCGCTCTGCCTTATTTATTATTAGGGAACTGGCGTGAAGATTTGCTGTAAGAAATATACATTCATTCAAATTTTGTAAGCCTATGTAAAATCGGATTGAAACGCTACCCATGTTGTTTTTAACTCTGAATAAAAAAATCAGAACACATATTTCAACTAATATCCGTGTACATTTGGGGCTTTTTTCTGATATTTTTTTTCTTTTGTACGAGATTGCGCTAAGTGATCACATTTCGATATTAAACCATTTACCGAAGGCCGGTGCCGGGTACGTATTTCATTTTACTGAGTGTCTGACGTAAGTTTTGGAGATTTTCTTTTTGCAGAAATTATTTTCCAATTTCTTTATTATATTATGTTAAGGTGCGGCCCTCATATATCTTTTTAATCAATTGGCTTCCTTTTCAACGAAAAGTCAAATAGTTATTTGTTAAGAAATAATACAGACAGATTTACGGGCCGGCAATTGTGATGTATATTTTTTTATGTAATAGGGGAAGAAACGTATTATCTGAGCCACTTGGTTATTATATAATTATATGAATTTTGTCTTACCGCCTTCCTTACATTATCAAAGGGAACACCGTTTTTTTCCAAACAAATAAAAA
The DNA here is from genome assembly GCA_017140195.1 of Eumaeus atala. NCBI lineage: Eukaryota > Metazoa > Arthropoda > Insecta > Lepidoptera > Lycaenidae > Eumaeus > Eumaeus atala. The sequence goes on along the minus strand of JAFELO010008651.1, from coordinate 204,514 downwards.
AAAATAAGACGGACTATGGGC